>PITA01002167.1:42206-72296 GCA_004023965.1 Spilogale gracilis | reverse complement strand
GCTTTTGTAGCAACATGGACCGGACTGGAAGAGATTAGGCTGAGTGAAATAAGCCAAGTAGAGAAAGTCAAGTATCGCATGGTTTCACTTACCTGCGGTGCATGAGGGGTAAACTGGAGGACAGTGAGAGAAGGAAAGTAAATGGGAACTAGGGTAATCTAGGGAGGGAAATGAAACAACAGAGACTTTGGACACAAAAACAAACTGAGGGACTTGGAGGGAGGGGGGTGGAGGGATGGGAGAGCCTGGTGGTGGGTACTGGGGGCACCTAAAGTGTGGAGCACTGGGTGTGGGGAGCGGGAAATGAATCTTGGAACACTGGGAAAAAAAAAATTTTAGTAACAATAAAAAAAAAAAAAAAGAAAGTGATGTGTTCAGAGCCCACCTCCTCTTGGGAAAAATGGCAAATACAAACACGGTGTCCCTGCAGACACAGCAAATCAGCCAAGCAGGGTGGGCTACTTTCCCCTCTCCCCCTTGGTTTTACTATGGTTCTGGGGCTTGACCGGATGCCAGCTGGATGAGTATGGGCCGCCGCGAGGCTGCTTTGGTTCCATGCTATTTAGCTGCAGCTCTGTTTCATGAGGGGGGTCTCCACCCCATCTGGCTAAGAGGAAATCATTTGTTGGCTTTTGCCCCCACTGCCAGCAATGTCCCTTCCCCAGCCCAGGAGCGCTGCCTCGGGAGAACCCTCTCACAAAGCCATGGGGTCATTGCTTACAGCGGAAGGGAGAACCTCCAACCTGGCTGGCCTGAATACACCTGCTTTGTAGTCTACCGAGGAGCCCAAAGCTGCTTGTCACCTCTAGGAACATACCACCCGGGCGAGC
Source organism: Spilogale gracilis (assembly GCA_004023965.1). Lineage (NCBI taxonomy): Eukaryota > Metazoa > Chordata > Mammalia > Carnivora > Mephitidae > Spilogale > Spilogale gracilis. The sequence goes on along the minus strand of PITA01002167.1, from coordinate 71,466 downwards.
CGCTGCCCTGAGTGCAGGGACTCCGCTTTGGGTGATGCCATTCATCAAATGTCCTCGCCTTCTGCTTGGGAGTGCCCAGCACATAGACTGAGATTCATCTTAGAGAGCTGATGATTCCATCAGGCACGAACGTGCCTCTTTGGTTCGGTTTTCCATCTGGCTGTTCATTAGCGAGCAGCTGTGCGTCACCGACCTCATGGCCCAGCTGGGTTAGGCTGAAAGGGCAGCTTCGTCTGCAACTAGAGAAGAAGGGGCTTCCCTGGAAAGAAGACCCTGCTGCACCAGGATGGTGGGAGGGTCTCTTAGTGACCAAAGACCCATTTCCTTCAGTCCCCGCCTCCATAGTGGTCTACTCCACGTCCCTCCTGGGCCATCTCAGGCTGTCTGGCTCCCTAAAAGAAAACATGGGAACCTCCCTGCTGCCAGCTGCTGCTCTCAAGACCAGTGTGCATCGCTGCCTAAAGGGGCAAAGTGAGTATCTAATATTTATAGAGCCTTTACCAGCTTGCAGCACCCAAAACTCTGTACCGAGTCCCAGCCCAGGACCGGCCCCCTCCAGGACTTTCCCCGGAGCAGCAGGTACATTATCATGCCATTTCACTGCAGGACCCCTTTAGTTTTTGTTTTTGGTTTTTTGGTTTTTTTTAAAGATTTTATTTATTTACTTGGCAGAGAGAAACACAGCGAGAGAGGGAACACAAGCAGAAGGACTGAGAGAGGGAGAAGCAGGCTCCCCGCTGAGCAGGAAGCCCGGTGTGGGGCTCGATCCTGGGTCTCCAGGATCATGACCTGAGCTGAAAGCAGTTGCTTAACCAACTGAGCCACCCAGGTGCCCCAGGACCCCTTTAGTTTTCGGAGACCAGAAAAATCACACAGATAGCTGAGCCAACATATTGACAGAAGAAAGCTAAGTGGGCTCCCCAATCTGTGGATGGCTTGCCTGGTCGGGGAGAAAGCAAGTATCTGCTACAACCAGCAAGCATAGCATTCAGAACCTGAAGAGTCTTAGAAAATTGTCCAATCCTAAGCCACCATCCTACGGGTGAGGAAGTAAGGCCCCAGGCATGTGGTGGGACTTGCTCTCAAGACCCAACATTGGCAAGGGCTGAACCAGGAGAGCGGCCAGCTTTGTGCTGTTCTGGGAACTGACGGAAATCAGATGCTTCTCCCTGCTCTGCCCTTTGAGAGAAAAATATAATAAGCAGAGCCAATCAGCACTAAAACAGGGCGAACTCACAGGTTGTGTGTTGGGGAATGGAAACCATGGTGTCTTCAGAGTAAGATGTTCATTCCAATTTATTTCTTCCTTTGGTAGCCCACTGTCTTGTGCAAATCATCAGGCTGAAACTTACCCATCTATAAAATGGGACTAATTAAAGCTACCTCACCAGTGAAATGAAACAGGGGGATTAAATGGAAGTAAAGTATTGTGTAATTGTCACAATGGGCAATTTCACAGCAACGGAGTTGTTTTTGCTAATAACTCTCTCTTTGTACGGGTAGCGAAGTGCTACAACTGATTTCAGGGTCCCAGAGGAATTTCCGGCACAAATCTCTCTCTCCCCTTGGCTTGTAAGAGAGTCATAGGGAATGTATGCAAAGAGCCTAGGGAGCTCGGAGTAGTGAGCATGGACTTCCAGCTAGGAGGCTGGCTCTCCAGCTTTATCACCAACCCATTACAGATTCTCTCCTGGGTGTGCACTGGGCGTGGGAAGGCTGGCGGAACTGAGCCTGCCCCACCCCGCTCCTGCAACCTGGCTTTCATCAGAGGGGCTGGGATGAGCCAAAGCCATGAGTCTGAGTTCTGGAGCTTTCCCTATCCCTTTGCCCACCTGCCCAGCACAGCTGCTAACAAGCAGAAGCACAGTCCAAAAATTGGGGGAGAGAGAGAGGAGAGAAGCAGAGCAGCTGATTGAGCCACACCTGCTCAGTCGGGCGGAGCGGTGGTTTGAAGCCTTAGGGCTGCCAGATGTGCTCAGGGAATTCAGTCACATGGGTCATGCTCTGCCCGAGGCTGGCCTCTGGGGTCGGGTGTTCCCACAGTCTGAGCTCGAGGCCTCTCGCCAGGCTGGCAGGTGTGTGAAATGCTGTTTCACATAAACTCAACCTCAAATGAGTTTGTGTAAGTTATCAGTCTCATACTCACCTTCCGGGTGGTTTGGGCCCTAACTCCCAGGCACGTTTCGTGTTGCACCTGCTGGGAGCAGCCTGAATGTCCCAATTGTCCTGCTGGTTCTAAACATGAAATACTGTTACCACCCAGCTCTCCTCCCTCTGCTGTTGCTCGGCCGTGATTCAGGCCTTCACTGCCATCATCCTTAACTGTCAGCTGTGAGAGGGCCAAGAACTCCTCTTCCTGGCTGGCCGCTCTGCTCTGGCCACGGCAGCAACTCATATCTGCTGTGGACCAAAGGAGGGACAGGATTTCCTGTAACAGGTCCCTTGCTCCACTCCCTGTGTCATCTGTCTTCACTCCAAGCTGAATCCTGCTGCCAGATTCATCTTCCTAATTAAAACTTCTAATGCCTCCTCACTGCCCCCTGAAGCAGGTCCAAACCCTTCATCCAAATCCCCATCTGACCTTCCTCACTTCCATGTATGGGGCTGACGTCCTCACCAAACTTAGCTCCATACTGCCCTCAAATTCACCCCTGACGTTACCAGCCTTGTGCCTTTAGGGATGCTTTCTACCCCCTGCCCCCTGCCCCTACTCCCAGATGCATCTATCTATCCAGATTACATGCAATTCTTCTGTGCTTTCAATTTCCTAACCTATTACGTGAGTTCATCATAGTCCCGCCTTGGAGGCTGTTGTATAAATCACTGGTCCAGCATTAGATACATAGCAAGTGCTTGATGAGATCTTGTTAATATCACTACCCACTTTTCAATGTCTTCCTCAAATTTGAGCTCATTGAAAACTTTCCAGCTGCCCCCCTCGCAGCTTCCCATCCTTACACTTAGGTCACATTACCCTTTCTCGAAGCATGTGCTGAGTTGTGGTTGTCCTATCTTTCCTGCTAGAGAACAAGCACCCTGATTGGCACAGATTTGTATTGTCCAGAGGTTAAGAGTCTGGCTCCGAGTTGAGTCCGTGCCCTGGTTCAAATCCCCCTGCCACACCTTTTTGGCTGAAACACTTCCGGCAAGCTGTTTCATCTCTTTAGGCTTGTCAAATAGGGATGATAATGTTGTTTGATCCAAGAGGTTGTGCAGAGCACTGAGAGCCACACAAAGCACTAAAGCGTTGTGCTTTGTATAATCATGTTGGGTAAATGTTAAGTGTTATTGTCATTATACATTTCTGTATCTTACATACCTCATGTAGAACTTGGAACACTAGACAAATATTTGGAGGATAAACGAGTCTTAGAAACACAGGCTCAGGAAGGAGTATGTGAGCAGAACAGAAAAACCAGAACTGTCTTATTTGCTCTCGTTTTCCTCCTGAACACTGCTGCTTGGCAGGAAATAGGGCACTTGCAGGTGCGTGGCCCAGCTGGGACAGGTGGCGTCCCCAGCACTCATCGTTCCAGGAAGCTCACACAGGAAGCTCAAGGGAACAGTAGTTCCTGGGAGGAATGGAAAGGGGGCGGGGGAGCCACCAAGAGGCTCACGGAGAAGTGTACAGAGGAAATGGAGTTCTAGAGGTGTTCTACTACAGGGCCCTGGTGTGGTGCCTGCTCTCTAGCAGGGAGAGGAGAGCCGCCTGCTGCTGAGCCCTCCCTGGCTCTTGGTTGTCCCCAGCTTTCTTTCTTTTTTTTTTTTTAATATTTTATTTATTTATTTGATACAGAGAAACACAGTCAGAGAGGGAACACAAGCAGGAGGAGTGAGAGGAAGAAGCAGGCTTCCCGCCGAGCAGGGAGCCCGATACGGGGCTCAATCCCGGGTCTCCAGGATCATGACCTGAGCCGAAGGCAGTCGCTTAACCAACTGAGCCACCCAGGCACCCCTGTCCCCAGATTTCTGTGCATGTTCCAGGTGGGTGCAAATTCAGGGGTCTCATCCTCAGCTAGATGCTCTGGCTCAAGGAGTCACCTGCTTCTGGCCTCCCCACCTCAGCAGCTCTCAGCACCAGCTTCTGGGACTCCCGGGGCTTCAAGCCTTTTTCTCCCACTCCAACCCTCGTTCATCTCCCTGCAGGAGGAAGTGATCTGAAAATAGACTTAGATGGTGGTATTTATCTTCTCTCCCGCGACTCTCTCCCAGTCCAGAAACAGACTCCAGTGCCTATAGCTGTGTGAAGTCCCCAAGACCCACCCCGGCAGGCCATGGCTACGGACTAGTGGCTCCCTTTCCAGCAGCCCCTCAGAGATCAGATGGCGTCCTCTCTCCTCTGCCTTCTGGCTGGGCTCTGGTCTTACAGAACTACCTACCCAGGTTGCTCTAACCTGAAGATTTTTTGCTCCAAAAGAATCCCTTCCTGCTCCTAACCCTCATCAAATATCATTTCCCATGTCAGCCCTCAGTCAGGACTTGGGAAGAAAACAACTGAGATATCAGTCAAAATGAATAACTGTGTATGCTTTCTAATCATTTTAGTATATTTATACTGCTGGAGTGTGAGGACACGGAGGAGAAGGAGGCCACATGACAGAGACAGGGCCCGGGGTGATGTGGCCACGAGCCAAGGAATGAGTGTCTGAAGCCACCAGAAGCTGGAAGAGGCAAGGCGGGATTCTTCCCCAGAGTCTGCAGAAGAAGCTAGGTCCTGCCACCCTCTGCTTGTGGACTTCTGGCCTTCAGAAAATTACATTATGTTGTTTTAAGCCACAAAACTCATGGTAATTTGTTATGACGGCCCTAGGAAACTCACAACTTGTTAGTCCAAGGGAATAGTATTGTTGTGTCTTGTGTATAACTTGAGATGCATGAGGCAGGAGCTCAGAGGAGAGTATCAGGAAAGAAAAGCCCTGAATTGGGAGTAAAATGCTGAGCTCAAAACCCAACTGTGTTTCTTCCCAGCACCTGGCCTGGAATGAAGGAAGCCTCTAGTCCCCGCTTTCCCTTCTATAAACTTGCTCTCTCTGCCTCACAGCGTTACTCTAAAACTCAGAACAGAGTAGTGGATGGGAAAGGGCTTTGGCTCTATACACTTGCATTGGCCTGGAAGGAGTTAATAGGTTTAAATGGAGCGGAGTTCAAGTTCAAGTTCTGTACCTGTCACTAGTTTCATGACTTTGTGCCAGTGTCCTTATCTGTAAAAAGAGCATAATAGCATGTAAGAACATTGAGAGGATTAAATAAAATTGTAACTATGAATAATCTGAAGCTGGCCTAGAACTTGATAGGTCTCCAGTAGATAGTGGTTGAAATTGTAATTACCACCATCACTGGCCATCTATAAGTAAAATGGGTCCTATCTTCAGGTTAACCTGAGGCTCTCCTAACATTTTTGCATGTCCAGACATGTTCTTTGGTAAAACTCTGCTTTTCTTGTTGGAGAGCGTGAGGGGACAAAGAAGTCCCTGTCCCTGATCATCACAGCCACTGCGGGGAATGGGAGGGCTGTAAGGGTCAAAGGAGCCAGCTGTCTGTGTCACTCTAGAGATCCTCTATCAGACAGGTGATGGCCTGAAGGAACCAGGACCCTTGGGAGAAATGCCTCCAAGTCTGTAGCCAGTGGCTCTCAAACACTGTCTGAGAATCTCATGGAAGACACATTAAAAATGCTTTTTCCCTAGAAGCCACAGGAGTGATCCTGACTTAGTCATTCTGGGCAGGGGACTGAGAACACATGCTGCCCCAACATCCCAGGCGATTCTGATGCTGTGTCTCTGCAGTCCATACCCAGAAATGCTGGGCCAGCCAGCAAGAAAAACACATTCTCAGGGCTTTTTTCTCGCTGGGCGAGTGGGCTCAAGTGTTGTGATCTGGGGCACCGGGAACATCTCCCCCAGCCTCATCAGGATCTCTGAACTCTGTGGCTTTTATGTGCCTTTGTTTGAAGACTACTTCAAAGGGCTGAAGGGGAAGAGGTAAAGAGTTAACCAATTTTTTGTGCCACAGTTGACATTTCAGCTCAAATGAACAGATCAGGTGGATTCTAGCTGAGAGCTGGGGTTGGGAGCTTGCAGCTGTCATCTGGTCACTGAAGAGCAGGGATTAGGGAGGGAGGAGGAGCCGAAGAGGCGGGATGGCGGGGGGCTAAGCGACAACCTTCCTCTCTAGTGCTTTGCAGTTTGGCCCTGTGCTGGCCTAGAGGGAGGGGGAAAGCGGAATCCACCATCCCCAAGGGTAGTGCTAAGCAGGAGAGCAAAGAAAGTGCCCGTTCATTCAATCTGTCTATCGGATTGCTCTGGGCCCACAGCAGGCCTTCACTGGCCATCAAGGTCAAGTTGCCGAGAACGCTTATCTATGGGACTCTGCAGAAAACAAAAGAAATCTCATTTTCTCTCAAATTTAATTTTACCCTGCATTCTGAGAGTGTGATCCTATCAGGGCTGGAGTGTAATAGCCCAGTTGGAGGGATCAGATTGGATTCCGATAGAGCCCGGAACTCCCCCATCTGCAGAGCTCAGGGACTCTGGGAGGGGAGGATTTGCCTCTTCTCCATCTCCTACACTGGATATTGTCATCCCTTGGCTTTAACATATGGTCAGCAGGACCGAGGCACTGGAAATGTCCTATGGAGACAGGCTAAGATATTTCTATTACAGTTCCCAGGGGAAACCGGGTTGTTATAATGTTTCTAACCACCGGAAATGACACCAGACTCCCAGCCCTCATGGCAGGCTTCCAAGAGCAGACAGAAACACCAAGCTGAGAGGGTACACGGTAAAGGGCAGCGAGCAAGCAGCACACAAGAAATGCATAAACATGGAGGAAGGGCTACTGAAACATAAATGCAGTGAAATGGGCAATGCATGTTCTCCTGAGAACAATATTCCTTGCTGTGGAGAAATGGAGGTGAGAAGGCGGGGAAGGTGGGACTGGTCTGCCTGTGGCCTCTGTAGACATGAGGTGGGGATCAGGCACTGAGCTTCGGAAGAGTGAAGCTAGGGGGCTGCGGGGCCATAAGAGCCTAAGTGTCATCATTTAGAATCCTTTTGGTCTGAGAGACCAAAGCCAACACCAGGTTAAAAGGCCAAAGCTGAGATTTGGGAGACAGGAATTGTATAGGTTAGAAATAAGGTGAGAAGCAAGAGCCAGGTGAGTGCATTTAAAAAAAAAAAAAAGGGCCTTGGAGTATGGGAAGCTCCCCTTTGCTGCTACATGATCCTTAAAGAGCTACAGTAGAGCAGAGGCAATCACTAGTAAATGAGTGAATAGAAATACATAATAACCATAGAGAATAACAGCAATAGTAGTTGAGCACAGGGTTCCTCATGTAAGTAAGTTACCAGATCTTTGGAATGAACTTCAGTTAAGTCCTAGGGAGGAGGGATTTCCTGGTGGAGCCTCTACCCAGAGGTCCTCTCCCAGAGCCTCCTCCCAGGGCACTCCACCATTCAGAGTTCTCCAGGGTCTGGGGGTGTCCTTGCCACAGGTGCCTAACTGCATATCCAATGGTGGGAACAGCGTCTCTGAGCTGGAAGGGTCGAGGGGCTCCATGGCTCAAAAAATACAGACACCTGGAGCAAAGAGTTACCTTGGACTCTGAGGACAGGTCTTAGGAGTAGCAAGGGCCCATTCTGCTCGTGGGGAAGAGAGCCTTTGGTTCAGGCCTGCCTGAAAAGAGGGACCCCATCTTATCCCCCAAAACTGCAAGATGGTAAAGTCTTTTAAAGTTTTCTTTTTTTTTTTTAAGATTTTGTTGTTGTTTGTTTATTTATTTGAGCTAGAGAGAGCGAGAGAGCTCAGGCGAGGGCATGAGTAAGGGGAGGGGCAGAGGGAGAGGGAGAAGCAGGCTCTCAGCTGAATAGGGAGGCTGATGTGGGGCTGGATCCCAGGACTCTGGGGATCATGACCTGAGCCAAAGGCAGACGCTTAAAGATTGAGCCACCCAGGCGCCCGAAGTCTTTTAATGGAAACTTTCCTGAAATCATAGTTTTAAGGAAGTGTTCATCACTAGTAAATCAAGAGTTGAAAAAATTATGTTGCTTTTGTTAGTTGATAATAACGGCAGCCATCGGAATGGATGCGGTGTTCCCCAAAGAGCGGGCATGGGGTTCGTGCTCTGTGTGTCTCATTGCTAAACCTACAACAGTCCTGCAACGGTTGGAGACATAAACTCTCTGTCTTTCCTTCCCTCTGTCTTTGTCTTGCTCTTTCATCTTTGGCAGATAAGAAGGTTTGGCAGATAAGAGGGTTTTGGCCTCTGTTGCAAATATACCTCCTAAGGTGTTTAGGGAATCCCTTTCCTACCATGGTATTTAGCTTCACTGTTAGGTCTCCTTTTAATGAATAAAACACAACCTTTTAGAGCTGTCAGGGCTATTTCACGCCAGATTTGCTTGTGCTCCTAACTCTACCTGAGAACTCAGCTGAGCTCTGCGGACAAGACAAAGGTAAGCGGAACAGCTTGGGAATAACAGGCTGACGTCTCGCCCAACAAGAGGGTCATGACATTGGCTCCCAGACAGTGGTCAGGCGGCTCCTCTGGAGGAAACAGATGGGGCCAAGGAGGTTAATTTCATTAATTTCTAGTTCTGATTGGCAACAATTAATAAGACTGATGCTATCCAGGACTAAGAAGAATGTAGGGCCTTCTCAAACGTTGACAATGCAATCTCTATAGATTCGCCCTGGAATGTCCTATTAAAATTAAAACTGGGGGCACCTGGGTGGCTCAGTCGGTTAAGCAGGTGCCTTTGGCTCAGGTCATCCTGGGATGGAGCCCTGCATGGGGCTCCTTGCTCAGCAGAGAGCCTGCTTCTCCCTCTCCCTCTGCCTGCAGCTCTGCCTACTTGTGCTCTCTCTCTGTCAAATAAATAAAATCTTTATAAATAAATAAAATTAAAATTGCATGGGTCTGCTTGGCAACCCCTGATTATGAGTCTTTATTACAGAAATATGTATGTATAGATGTTGGTCAGTTATATTTATAATTCTGTAGATTGGGAGCAAACTATAGGGTAATGTGTAGTGAACGATTCCATTTACCAAATAAACAAACAAGAAAATGTGCACACGTGCACATGTGTGTATGTGTGTGTGTGTGCCCAAGCATCAACATTGAGAAAGCAGTGGAAGGATGCTTGCACGGAACTGTGAATCTTGGTCATCTCAGTTGCATGGAATTGGAAGGGTCAGAAGGTTTTAGCACTTTCTGTATACACCTATATGCTGTTTTCCATATTATAGAAAGCATAGAATGCTTTTGATCAAAAATTAAAAAAAATTATATTTAACACGATATAGAAGAACGAGGATGCCTATATGGCCATTACAGCACGTGATGGCTAACAATAGCGATATGTGATCCTCACTAACACAGTTTTGCCCTGGAAGAGACAAGGTGGGTGGAGGTAAATGAACCAGGGTGCCCAAGGGACCATGACCCAGGGAGGAGGCATCTCGGCTTGGACCTCCAAGGACAGCATCTCCTAAGCTCCAACAACACTCTTCCTGTGCAGTGGGCATACTTGGGCAGCTTCGTTGCCCACAGAGCCACTCTACTTGGTAAACGTTGCAAATAAACCCCAAAAAGCAGCTTTACAACAAGGCAAGAGCAGCTACGGCAAAGGTGCAGAGCAAACCTGGTAACTAAGGATGGTGTGAACAGAGCTGGCTTCTCAGCCTCCAGGGCTCACCAGTTCCCCGTGAAGCACTGAGAATTCTGGCGGGCACCCATCCATATAGACTGAAAAGGCAGGACATCCAGTCTCTTATAATTGTCAGTGTTGTCTTATTCCAACAATAGATCATTTGATTTCGCTTGGAAAGCTGAGTCTAGGAGGTTAAGTGGAGGCTAAACCACAAAACCGAGATCTGCAAATTCAAGTGACCATGAGTGTTGGCTGACATTGTGCTGGACCCTGCAGAGACAATGTAAGTCTTTATATTTGTGAAACAATGAATAGTTTATAGAAGTTTTTGAATGACAAATAAAAATGATACAAATTTTCACTTCTGTTACATGCCTATTTAGTGTCAAGCATCTCATCTCATTTAGTCCCAAGAAGAGCTCTGCAAGATCTTACTGTGCTTGTTGTGCAGATGGCAACAAGATGGGAAATTTGTGACCTGCCTTGCCCTTACAGACAGTATGTGGTGAAGCTAGAATTCAAACCCAGGGCATCTGGTGTCTGTGACACAAATCCAGAACTTCTAAGACTAAATTGGGACATTCCAGGGTACCATGCTGCCTTCCCATATAAGGTTATGATGACCCTTTCCCTCAGAAGGACAAATAGTCCTGGATGTAGTTCTCAGCCCTATAACTCCTTATACAGAAGACACCCACACCATTCCCAATCATAATCTGTCTCTTCTTTCTCTGCCTACCTTTTCTCTGCCTACCTATTATAGTCAGTATTTTTCATCTCAAGACTTTGCTCATCTTCCCAAATGGAGTTAGACAAATTTCCCATCTTCCTATGTTATAGAACCTTAGTTTATTGTAATTTTTTTTTGCATCTGGTAAACTCCATTTGTCTACAAGGGTTTTGAGAACAAAATTATGTATATATTTACATTTCACACAGCCTAGCACAGTGCCTGACACATAGAGACTGCTTGATGCATGTTTTATGAACAAATGAATGAGTATGAACCAATAAATCAATGAATAACCTCACTCTCACATCCCCAATTAGAGTAAAATAAGAAATCATCCTGACTGGAGGACTTAAGAAACCCAATACTGTGAAAGGCAGAAAATAGAGAGTCCCCAGAGCAGATTAAGAGTCCAGTTTTGAGGGGCACCTGGGTGGCTCAGTGGTTAAGCCTCTGCCTTCAGCTCAGGTCATGATCCCAGAGTCCTGGGATCGAGCCTCGCATTGGGCTGCCTCCTCCTCGGTAAGCCTGCTTTTCCCTCTCTTACTCCCGTTGCTTGTGTTCCCTCTCTGGCTGTGTTTCTCTCTGTCAAATAAATAAAATCTTTTTTAAAAAAAAAAAAAGAGTCCAGTTTTGAAAGGAATCTCACGTCAGCCAAGATATGAGGTCAGGTTCCTAGAATTCCAGGGAAAAGTATTTCCCAGGGTCCTGGAACATCAGAGGCCTAGAGGGATGCTGACTGGGGTGGGGGAAAAGAACAAAAGGTTTGGAGACCCACTGGGGGGGCTTTCCCTTCTGCATCTTTATACAATTGTGATTTAAACCCCAGTCCTTAGGCAAGGCCCTGGCCCGCTCAGGTGAGGATGCAGACAGGACTCTCCCAGCCAGCACGCACTCAGGCTGCCAGTGATGGGTAGCTGGGGCCTGCGGTGCCAGGCCAGCCCGAAATACCGGGGGAACTAGAGCATAGCTCTGCTGTCCTCACCGAGCTCCGATGGGGAGACATAGAGTGTGGCAGGACTTTCCTGGGGTCCAGAATTGACATTTCAGCAGTCACTTCCTGGCATCCATAGGTACTCAAAAATCTTTGTGAATGTATGCGTGGGTAAATGAAGAATATAAAGAGAAAAGAAAGACAGGTCGCCTCTTTAGGTTCCTAGGAACTTGCTCCTGTTTCTGTCAATACAAATGTTCTGAATAACTTAAGGCCTTCAAACACACCTCTGTGCTGGCCATGGGGTTATCCTCTGTGGGGTTCATATTATTCATGTTTTCATGTGTTATGAAATGTCTCCTCATCTGGGTCTTGTAGGCCAAGACTTTCTTTTATGTTCCTTTTGTGATTCTCTTACCCATAGCACAGACCTGAGTTATGACTCGCACCCTTTGTCTGTTTGTGCCTCCAAATACAGGAAGAAGGAAGGAAAGATTCCAGGGCTAGCAAGATGGTGGAAAAGGAGGAAAGAAAGAGACAGGAGTTTTTGGTGGCAAAGAAAAAACATGTTTTGAGCAATCTAGCTCGTGCTAAAATTAAAATAGTAATGGCTTTCAAGATGGCATGTGTAATTACAATTAATTAAATATTCTGTTACCCAAATTATTTAATTACCAAAGCTTCCCACAACCTTGGAGTTGATTTAATCACAAATGCCATAAAAATGAGGGAAGTAGTAAATGGATGGGCTTTTAGTACATTCCAAGACATAGATGGAACTCTGGGCCAGAAACTGGAGAAGCGAGAAGAAGGGAAGAGAAAGAAGCAAAGGCGCCCTGATGCTCCAGGATGCTGGGGTGTGTATCTCAGGATGGGAGGCAAGGAGAAGAGGCAGTAATTAGGGAAGTGTGCCAGAACAGGTCCTGAGGACAGTAGGGGAGAGCGAAAAGGATGAGGGCTTATGAGTCAGCCAGACCTAGTTCATCCAAGCCCTGGCAGTTAGGAGCTGAGTGACCTTCCTGACTAGATTGTTTTCATTCACTGAACTGGAATCATCATAATAAAAATAAGGCTAACCCCTGAGGTCATGGTGTGGATGAACTAAACTAGTAAATGTAAACCATTAGACATAGTGACCAGCCCATGGGACACTCAGCGATTGCCAATTCTCTTCTGTGATTTTGGGAACCGCTTGCTCTTTAAATGGGGTAGAAAGGTAGTGGGGGGGAGGGCAGAGCAAGATACCCTGCATTTCAGATGCCCCTGAATGATCAGCTTTCTGTATGGGACGAAGCCTGGGCTGATGAGATACTTGTTGCCCTGGTCACTGCCGTGTCTCCTTCCTGCGTCCCATGCACCCAGCCGCATGACCCATCTTACCCAATATCTCCCTCAGGCCGGCCCTCTGTCTCACCTGTAGGTCCCAGCTCTGCCTTGGGTGCCCAACTATTTGTTCTGCTGACGGGGCTTCATCTTCTTTCATATTTTGTTTTCTTGGCTTAAGTGATTATCTGCCCATCTCAGGTAAGTGTTTTATCTCAATAGCCCAAGTGTGTGTGAGGAGTAGAATGTACCAGAGAGGAAGTCAAAGTGTTCAGTGGAGAGGAAATGTGGGTGCTGTTTGGGACTTAGTATATCAGGCAAGAAATAGGACTCATGGACTTGAACCATTAGAGTCAAAAAGGTCCCAGCTTGTCCCTAGGGCTCCCTGTCTCCACTGTCCTAAGCTCCAAGGGTAGAAACCGAGGCACAGAAATAGAAATTGACTTGCTTGTGCTCATCCAGGATGAGAAGTCAGTCCTAAGTTTCCCATTGTCGTCTGATGCTCTTTTGGGGATAAACCACTGCTTTTTCATGGCAGATCACAATTTTATACAGTACAACTTATTACCAACTCTTGCCCCTTCCCAACAAACGGAAAACTCAAGAGGCTGCCGTGGCAACTCCAGGTCCTCCCCATTACTCTCCATAGCATGCTCTCAGACCAATCCCCTGTTGTCACTGCTCCCTGCTCGGCACCCGCTCTGGCCCTTTGTAGCTCCTAGTCAGGCTGGTCGTGTGCACCCTGGACAGGGAAGTCTGCTTCCTTAGACGGTTAACAAGGTGTGTCCCCGGAATGCAAGAGGTCGGCTGCATCCCCCCCACACACACACCCTGAAGTGAAAGCCATGACAGAGAGTTTTTCTGCAAGAAGCTGATCCTAGCACATGGTGGGTCTGACCCAGAGGTCAGCCCTGACTTTGAAGCCTTGATTAGACCTGACATATCTGGAAGTTGTTTGACTTTGAGCAGCCTGGAAAGTTCCATCTTGTATATGCTCCCCAGCTAGTGGGTAACCCGAACAGTCTCTCATTTTCCCCTTCAAATTTTGCACCAGGGTGAGGGGTGATCTCTAACAGTCTGGAAATTCTCCAGTGGGGACTTGTCCTGGTTTTAAGGTTTGCTGCAACATCGGCCCCATAATTCCAATATTCAGCAAGAGTGAGTTTTCTTATCAGGACTCCATATCTACATTTGTAGAACACATTTTATCCAGTACTTGGCAGGAGATATGATATAGCAAGGAGCTAATTCTCCTGCATCGCACTGATTTGAGAATCTTTAGTAAAAACTCCCCCAAATCCAGTTGCACTGATGTAGACGGAATTTGTAGTGTGTGCTTCAGACTGAGTTAACTCTGTCGCGGCTGAATTAATGACAGGAGGCCTCCACAATCATCCCATTGTTCACCTCCTGTGTGGTGTTGTGCTCCCCTCAGCTGCAGAAGGCCCTCAATCAAATAACAGAGCGTATTCATCTTGAACGATTACAGTCCATAGAGGCCTATAGATTACCGAGAAGAGAGTTAGCATTATCCACATTTGGATTCCTGAGTGTTTATTTTAGAAATATAAAAAATCAATTTCAGTCCAAGCAGATTTATGTTTCCCCTACACAGATACGAGGCATGCTCAGCTTTTGAGGGCTATTTATTACATGTTCCTGCCTGGGAAGCACCTACTTAGGCTACTGTCAGGCCACCCCATGGGTCCCAGCCTTCACTTCATTTCTTCTTTAGGTCCCCACAACTGCACCTTCTGTTCCCCCGACCCAATGGGCTATTCTTGCTCCAATTCCTAGATCACTCAGAAGATATGAAAGAGAGCATCTAGAGAGACTCACACACATCCGCTGGGGTTAGCATCCCTCCCCTTGCTAAACTGAGATCGAGGTGATCAACACTGACCACTGTCTCCTCTGTTATCAGAATCAGGATAGAGCGTTCCTGGAATAGTTATAAGAAAATAATGATGGTGTTGATGATAATAATAACACTTAAAAATGACTTACGTGTTCTAGGCAGTGTTTTAAGCGCTCTACTCCTATAAGTGCCTTGAAGCTCTTGCACTAACAGCTGAGTCATCGTCCACCCCTGAGAGCCCCCTGCCCTCTTTCCCAGGCCCCTCTGATTCTTTGCTGACTACCCTATTCTCCTACTCTTCCTAGTACCTCTTCCAGGACTAGAGATTTGCCCTTGAACCCTAATTGGAGGGCCAGGACCAGTCTCCCAGGCATAGAATTTCTAGATAATCATAGTATTGTCTTCTGCCTGATTTCTAAAACTCTGGGAGCCTTGCTGGAGGCCTGCCCCTGCCTTGTGATTCCTCACCAAAATGACCTCTCTGGACACTGAACCTCATCAGCCCTGACATAGGCATGCTTGATTGGGGGTAGGTCCATGCCCCGTCTTTGCCTGAGGCTTCAGGCCAGAGTCTGGAAAAATAATGCCAGATGGCAAGACTCCAACAATGAATTCATTTTGGAACTTCTGTAACTAACATGCATTGGGTATGATTTTAAACCAATTTACAACAATAACAAAGATAATGACAGTACAGTTCCATCATGGATCTTCCAGACTCAATTCTGAAAACTGACAAGAAAGAACAGACTTAGTCCACATGAATCTGATGCTTAAGAAAGCAGGCGATAATGAAAGATGACTGGGACATTCAAGACAGCGCTCTGGACTTGTGTTCTGCTTATTCCCATTGTTTTCCGGCATCATGAGTTCAAATGGTAGACGGCATGCTGGAATATGATCACAGAGCAGACATAGTCATCACAAGGTGCCGTTGTCCTCTGTGCAGCCCTTACTGGTGGCGTTCAGGGACCCACAATAAGGGAAGCAGCGATGATATGGATAATTAAGACTTAAAGGGAATCCAATATCATTTTTTAGGCTATTTAGTCTCTCCTGCACCAGATCTGTTTTCCTAACTCACGAATATTTAGACGACATTGAGCGACATTCTTTCTGCTCATACCCACCTTGTGATGGAGGGAGGAAGGCCAATTTATAGAACCCTCAAAAGACAGAGTAGCACAAGTAAAAAACAGAGAATCCCTCAGTAATCCACAGCCTGATGAATCATGCCTGGGTGATGATGAGTGAGCGGTAATACATTTCTATTTTCATGATAGGTTCATCCTTAGGGGCCAGAAGAGGTATCAACTAATCAGTGCCTGGATAATTAAGTGTTGGATGAACTTCTATGTGGCTCCAAGAAGAAATCTTCCACTAAGGGGGAAATGTCAAATCTAATGTCGTCTGGGCAACTTTTCATCGTCTAAAGCTTGTCTCAGCGGTGACATTGGATTAGCTTCCTTTGCTGAGGCTTCTTATTGGTACATGTGGCCTCATGATCACCATCAAGCACTGCTCTGTAGATAAGGAGATTCTGGGGGGAATGAATGAGGGGGAAATGAGCATCCTCCACAGAGGTCACAAGCTCCTTCTCCCCACCCTTATCTCAAGGGAAGCTTAGGAGAGACTCCTCGATTTACAGGGTTCTTCCATTACTTTTCAGACTGCATATAAGCACCTACTTCCTCTTCTCTGTGGAAGCAGAACTCATGAAGCTGGGTCACTGTCAGTAGGGTTCTTCTGGGGTAGGGAAGGCAGACCTTCTAGTAATGGCCCTAAGACTGTGATGCTTAGATCTTCTCTGGATGGGGTTGAGACAGCAAGAACAAATTTCTTGTTATGGAAGTCCTGATGGAGAAGGTGTCTCCCAAATCTAATCGTGTTCAACTGAACAGGAGAATGAATTACATGAGGTCTCTCAGTCACCAACAATAGCCAGTTGTGACATCCTTGGGCAGGGATGCTCCTCAGTGACTTCTAGAGAATGTCTAATATCCTTCCTGGGGAAATGATTGTCTCTCTCTCTCTCTCTCATTCTTATTTTTTCTCTAATGTTTGAGTTAGACCCCAAAACTCACTTAGACCAATTCTTTTCCAGATGGCTTTATAGTGACAAGGCCCTTGTGCATATGGCCTCAAGCTAGGTCTTAGACAAAAAGGACCACTAGCAAAATGCTGCCCATGGACCTCAACCCCAGGGCCAGGGAAACAGACAAGACTGGTACAGAACCTTGTTCATTGCAGGTCGTAAAGGCTGGTTACCATAACTTAATACCAATATTCCATTCATACTGGAATGTTGGGGGAAGGAAAAGTTATGGTATTAAAACCCCCAGCTGAGATTAGATTGCCACCAATCCATCTTCCACATTTTAGTAGGATTCTTCCCCTCATTGATTGGAAAGCTAAGTCCATCTCTTAGCAAGTCACTCGCTCATAGGTCTATATGGGCCCATAATTCCTACTTGTTTGCATTTAGAATATTATTTCTCCAAACAGAAGTATCCCTTTCCTTATTTTCGTCTCTCAATTTACTTTTTCTATGAGAACAGTTTTATTAAATGAAATATGCTCTTCTTGACTCCCTCTCCCATTCCCTCAATGCCTCATCTAATCCATCAGTAAATTCTACCAGCTTTACCTTCAAAATATATGCAGAATCTGATTATACCTTTACCTCCTCTGCCCAGACCTTGGTCTTAATGGCAAGCATCCCTCCTGAGAAGCTAACATCCCTGTGTCCATCCTTGCCTCATTATATTCTGTACATAATCTTGCATCATATCATATCACCTCCCTACTAGCTTTCTAGCTCAAAGTAAAAGGCAAGGACCTCATTGTGACATTTTGAGACCTCATATGAGCTAACTTTCCAACCTCACCCAGAATGCCTGGCTTATTACACACCAGCCACACTGACTTCCAGATTCTCTCCCAACTTGAGAAATTTAACCTGTTCCTCCAGCCAAAAATGTTCTTCTCCCAGCATTCACTCAGTTCCCTTAATTTTGGTCTCTTTTCAAATGTCCTTTATCAGAGAAGCTTTGGATAACTATTGAATTTAACTCCCTGTTCCCCTTGCCTTGCTGATTTTTCTGCATAGAAGCTGACACACACACCCCCCACACAAGAATGTAACCTCAGTAGTGCAAGCATTGTTATGGTTTCCTTCTCTGCTATATCCCCAGGGGCTGGAGCAATGCCTGGCAGGTAGTACACACTCAATAAATATATGCTGAATAAAATAATAAACCCGGTGAAATAAAACTTTTTGTGTATTTGGAAGGAGATAGGAGTAATTACAAACTTCCAGAGAGGAATATTTTCTTTAAAGGGAGAGCATGAAGATTTTATTCCTGAATGCCTTTTACTGAGCTTAGATACAAGTGAATGTTTGAGGCTATCGAAAAAGAGCTCCCCAGTCCTCAAACTTCCTATTTTCCTTTGCTGTATATGGTCTATGTGTTTCAGGCAAACTCTGAGCATACCATTCTGGAATTCTCCCTGTGGGTTACATGGGCAAAGAGCTCCTCAAGTACATGGGCAGTTGCCTGGGAGAGAGAATTTAGGGGGAGGACTTGGTTGTTAAACCAGGTGCTGACATCATTACCCTTAGCACCAATGTCTCCAAGAGTTTGGGCAGGTGTTTGATTCAAATTTGGCTATTCACCTAACTGAGAACCCTCATTCTTAAAGCTTAAAGTACCCTATATTCTTCAGAAGACTTCATTAAGGACCCATATTTAGTGGTTCTTTGCTATGTGGAAGAACACAGGATCAGGTTTCTGACATCCCCTTTGATTTCCCTTGAGCTCACAGGAGGGGCGTGGGGAGGGAGGCTCTCAAATTATATATATAACTGTCTCCTTTGCAAGAGAATGCTCTCAGCCATGCCTTAGCGGTCCAGAGCTGGGTATTAATTGTTCACATACTTCACATATCAACAATCTATTGTAACCAATGGAGTATACATATTTGTAAATGGGATGACAAGGCTTGAAATTACCATAAAGCACCAGGAGCAAGAAATAAGCTAATTAGCCTTTACAGAATTAAACGTGATCCATTTGTTCTACCAGCTACAGGAGTTTTGCATAAGATCATAGCACTGGCCCAGGTGGAGTTGAAAAAATGATGACAACTTAGTTTGACATAGAACTTGCATATCATGCTATTTACTAAATTATATGTTTCTCATTCTAATTAATGATACTTATTTATACCTTTGTTTATTGATACAGTTGATAACAGAAGAATCCAAAATAGTTGATAAAGAGACATAATATAAAGCAAAATAAAATACATAAAATGTGGGGAAATGGGTCAAAGGAAAATAGGGGAAAAATGTGTCTAGAAGTAAGGATCATAGACGGAATTCACATTTTGAGCTCTTACGTACTAGCAAGAGGCCAACCACAAGTTTGATTTCAAGCTTCCCCTAGCCAGTTATAGAGACTCAATCAGTTTTATGGTTTGCCTTGTTCTTAAGATAAAAATAAATGAGTTATTTAAGTGAAAATACTGAATAAATTCTCCTAAGCATCTTCTTAGGTAGAACACAGTAATAGAAGGATTATCGTACTCAATGGCATCCTCCACTGCTCACTGTAGAGAGGATACAATGGGATGGAATGACCCAAGCGGCAAGGAGATTTTACCCCACAGGTAGGAAAAGGAGAATGCTCAGCAGTGCAGTGATCCTCCTTAACTATTTTTGTCTTCCAGCTAGGATCTAAAAAAAAAAATCTTCCCTATGTCTGACACTGGAATAAAAAACTGCTTTTTACTAATGTAGCCCTTTGTTCATGACACTAGGCTACAAATAGTTTTGCTCCAGGCTCCAGGATTGTGCTGAGAATCCTTTGTATTAAACAGAGTGGAGGATATGTTAGTGAATTATTGGCCAGGAAAGCCTCTAGCACTGGTTAAAGAAATGAGCTATCCAAGGTCCTGGAGTCAATCACTATAGGAACAAAATGGAATTTTCGTGCCCAATCTCTTCACTTCAATTCAACAGACATTTATTGAAAACCTAATATGTATTAGGAACTATCAACCTAATCCCAAGAAGATTAATAAAACCTGGCCCGGCTATCAAATAGGTTATAATCAGAGCAGGGAGAGAGGTAGACTCACTAACCAGGACCAGTCAACTCTTTTTTTTTTTTTTTTTTTTTTTTTTTTAAGATTTTATTTATTTGACAGAGAGAAACACAGCCGGAGAGGGAACACAAGCAGGGGGAGTGAGAGAGGGAGAAGCAGGCTTCCCGCCGAGCAGGGAGCCCGATGTGGGACTCGATCCCGGGTCTCCGGGATCATGACCTGAGCTGAAGGCAGTCGCTTAACCAACTGAGCCACCCAGGCACCCCAGGACCAGTCAACTCTTAAGGCTACTCTGGAAGCAAAGTGAATGGGTCTCTAGCCCAGCCCAGAGAGATCAGAAAGAGTAACTCAGAGGAGGAAATCCATGAACTGAATCTTGGAGAATGTTTCCATTATCCTTACCCCCAATCCACAAGAGGTAATAAGGGAAAAGTGTATGAGTGTGTGTATCTGGGTGGTATTTAAGCATCCTTGGAGTACATACTAGAGGGAGATGACACTGAAAACCCAAGGAAGAGCATATGCAAAAGCAATCAAGCATGAAACTGCAAGAAAATTGGTATATTGCTGAAACCTGTGGTTAGAAACAAGAGGTACAGGAACTTCATTTGTTGAAGCACCCAGAGGCCAAATCTTGAAAGAAGCTTAGACTTTTTCTATAAGCAGTCAGGAGTTGCTGAGGTGGAGATGACCATATTTGTATATTACCATATGACCATATTACCCTTAAGTGCTGTGAAGGAAGGATTAGGGTTGGCAGCCAGTGGGCAAGGGGAAGTGTGAAGACCTGGAGACCCACTAGGTTGTTGCATGGAGCTAAGAGAAAGGATGGAGACCTAAACTAAGGCCTAAACTAAAGGATGGAGACTCAAAACCATCCCTTTCCCTTGGGAAGAAGGGAAAGGGATGGTTTTGAGAAACCCTTAAAGAAAACATTAACAGAACTTTGTAATCTACTGGGTGAGGAGTGAGGGGTAAAAGTCTAAAATATTTCTCCTAATTCTAAAGGGTGGTGATGCATCAAGGGGAGACAGAAATAAACGCTTATGCATACTGGTGACCCTTCACCTGTAAATGGGTCACTTTTTAGAGAGATATTAACCCTTCATGCTCTGATTCTATAATCACTCTCAATGTCCTGGAGATATGCTCTAGGTTGTGATAGGAATGATCTTCCACGTTAGCCTCTAGTTAAAAGGCAGCCTTAGGAGTGGGGAGTGTTTGGAGATAAGTATCAGGAGTTCATGGCCTCTCCTAAGCTATTGCCAAATAGCAGTAATATTGGTCACCAGTGCCTCAGTTTTCTCATAGGTACAAAAGATGTTTGACAAGCCCCGTCTAGCCATCTCACAGTCAGTGTAAAAACCAAGCACAGCACAGTTGGCCCTTGAACACATAGGGGTTAGGGGAAAACTCATGCAATTGAAAAACCCATGCATAACTTTTGACTCCCTAAAAACCTCTCTACTAAGAGCCTACAATTGATCAGAAGCTTTACTGATAACAGAAAAGGTTGGTTAATACATATTTTTATGGTCTATTATATACTATACTATAATCAAGTAAGATGGGGGAAATGTTATGAAGAAAATCATAAGGAAGAAACACATGTATAGTACTGTACTTCATTTATTGAAAAAATCCAAGTATAGGTGGACCTGCACTGTTGAATCCCCTGTTGTTCAATGATCAGCTGTGATTTATTAGACAGTGTTTTTAGACTATGCATAGGATACCAAGATAAGATACTGTTGTTATTAATATAGGAGGGGAAAATAAACAAAGGATGGTAAGAAAGGGATCTAGAAATGCAACAACACTTCTGCAGAGCCCAGAGAACTTTTTAATCATTTCCTTCCTTCTTTTCATTTTCTTTTCAGCACACAATGAAAAATACATACAAATATGGCCACAGAAGTGCTGCCAAATTCAATACTCATAATATCTATTCAATATTCAGCAATCCACATGCAATATTGCAGATGGTTGTGGGATGTGATGGTCTCTTTCCAATAGTTTCAAAGGGGAAAACAAAATGTTATAAGACAACAGCCAGTCATTTGATCCATCCTGATTGTTTAAATGATATGAGAGTCAGCAATCATGTGCAAATTAAAACATAATTATGCACACAGACCACCCAGGATTAAGTAACATTTCACAGATGCATGCTAAATTACTAAACACCCTTTGAATTAAATTGTGACCATCATTTAATATTTTCCCAAGAATGTTATTACTAAAAAAATCCAAGTACAGAAATACGTATTGCCAAGCAAATTAATATTATGCATGTTATAAGAGATGGTTACCATAAATTAGGGGATGTGTTAGCAACAAAGTAGTCATATTACTCCCCAGGGTCAGTAAACAATTTATGTAAATGTGCACTGATAAAAATAGACACACTGCCCAACAACATGCCATTCCTCCCTTGATGATATGGAGTATTTAGCTCTGAGGTATCTGGTCCCAGTTTATTGCAGACCCAATCAGTGTCACCTCATCATAAACCTCAAGTGCAAGCAAACACGCACTTTCTAATTCTGGTGTGAGTTGTATCACACCTCCATCCAGCCAGCTCATAGCTGTGGGGAGAAGGGTTCAAGAATGTTGCAGTGGTGGACCTATTGGCCCAACAACTGGAAGAAGAAGGAGGATAGACTGCGTGAGAATATATATTGTGTAGACCAGTGGTCAGTGTTACAGTTCCTCCACATCCCTCACCCTGTTCCACAAAGCTGGGCAATTCCAACAGAAAGATGACCCTAATGCCAATGTCCTAGATCCATCTTTTGAATTGTCGCCCTGAGATGTGTCTGCTTTGTCATGTAACCCTGAAACTAGGCTAGTCTCCATCATCTCTGTCTTTCCCCACCTGTCAAAGCACCAGGCATATGGTAAATACTCAAAGCATGTTTGCTAAATACAGGAAATCTTCAGAGAAGTAGAAGCCATTTTTTGATGTTCAAGTGTCCTTGCACATTAGGATTTTTTACTGAAATCCAGGAATCACTGAGTAAGTTACACTTCTACTTTCTGTGTCAGATGCCCTATCCACTTATAGAGGAGGGAGAGAGTGTGTGAAACCTGTCTATTCACTCACTTTATATTTATGATAAACTTCTATTTTTTATACAATTTATGTTCTTTTGCTTCTTTCAGTGTCTTAGGAATAAGCTACTAGTCAATGGTGAAATGAAAAAATTAAGTATTCATTGAGTGCTAAATGGGTGTAAAGCTCTGTGTTAAGTACAATTGTACAGTTTTTCAAAAATCACAATTCCAGCTGGAAGGTTAAAGAGGTACAAATGAGGTCATTTGAAAACAATAATAAAACGGCATGTGTTTTTAAATGGCATGAAATTTGTGTATAATTTATGTACTGTTTACTTTCAAAACTATTTTAATCAATATATAATAAAACACATATATGCAGAAAACAATTAAAAATAGGTCAACACCAAAAAAATGAAACAGAAAGAAAATTGTGCTCCCAAGTTGGAAACACATGTTTGCTCCATCCGCACAAAGGCAGGTGTGTAAGATTCCCAGCAGCGAAGGCAAAAATGAAAAGGGATTATGAGGTCTAGAATCTTCATGATCATGTAAGAGGAAATGTTCTCTTGAGCCAAGAAAAGCGAACATTTTGCTGGTATTAAATTCTAAGAATAATTTATAATGTGGATCGTTGTATCAGGAACATTGAACAACATAATGGACATATCTTCCACAACAGTTTTTAGAGAAAATGTAGAAATGCTCCTCATTTGGCTGATTCTTAAAATGCCCTTCCATAAAAGTCATGGGTCTGATAACCAACACGACTCAGTGAAGATATTTCTGCAGGGAATGAAGTCAATACAGTCCAGGAACACAGCTTTCTGAACAACCCAACGAGAGTCAGGGAGAGAACTGAATAACAGTAAGCAGTAAATGATCGGCATATATGTTAGTCTAACTTAAAATATATTTCAGCTAAGTTTTTGTCAGTTGCTTTACTGCTGAATACTGGCAAATGCTGGAATGTTGAATGAAGAGAGAACTGTATGCTTTAGGTAGCAGATCTATAGACACTACAAAGCTGATAATTTTGTTACAAAAGCAAAGAAGCCCGACCATTCTCCTTGCCTGGACTAGAGGCCACAAGTTTGGATGGGGTCAAATTTTTCCTAATTCCTGGCTGCCGAGACAAGAAGTGAATGCCGGTGGTATATTAAATGGCGAACGTGTTCGGGGCAGCAAGGTAACGTAAAGGTGCTCTAGTTGAGTACAGTTACAAGCTCTAAGACTCACCTACAGTTTCTCCCTCCTGCCTAATTCAGGCCTCTTTGTAGACCCCAGCCGGCCAAGGGGCCCCCATCGGACCCGAGACAGACGGCCAACTTTGCGTGTGGATTTAATGGCACTGACTGGATCACTTTTTTTTTTTTTTTTTAAGATTTTATTTATTTATTTGACAGAGAGAAACACAGCCAGAGAGGGAACACAAGCAGGGGGAGTGAGAGAGGGAGAAGCAGGCTTCCCACTGAGCAGGGAGCCTGATGTGGGGCTCGATCCCGGGTCTCCTGGATCATAACCTGAGCGAAGGCAGTTGTTTAACCAACTGAGCCACCCAGGCGCCCCTGACTGGGTCACTTTTAAGGAGAAAGAAATCACATAAATAGTGCTGGCGACATGTGTAGGCAGAGCTCCAGGCTGCCAAGACAGCACAGTGTGGTAGGGGAACAGGTGCAGAACCAGGTAAAATTCTTATTGCAGGTAACTTTTCCAAGCACAAGCACGCATTATAAGGCCTCTGGCTCCACCACTAGAGTCACTTTTTGGGCTTGTCATATTTAAGAGGTTGTGACTGAGCTCACTGGAGAGCCAGTAGAACCTTAATCCTTGCCTAAACACTACTAGAACTAGATATATAGAGAGAGACCGCCTGGCCCAGAGATCACAAGCTTACTATCTTGCAGCCCAAATTCAGCCTGCAGATGGGTTTGCGTGCCTTGAAGAGTGGTTTTAAAAATGAAATGTTCACATAAAACTTGTATTTTTTAGTTTTATTTAAAAATCAGAAGTTCTGGCAACACCAGGCTCACACTACCTGCGGCAGCGATCAGCTGAAGCAAAATCCTCCTCACCCTCCAGTCACAGCAGGTTTTACCCACTCAATCCCGGTCTCCACCACTCCCTCTTACTTGCTGCCAGCCCTCTGTCACTCTTTCACATGATCTGCCTTCTCCTAGGGTCTTCTGAGTCTTTAATCCCAGGATTTAATACCCTCAATTTATGTCCCAAAGAGGGGAAGACATTTGCTCAAGGCTGCACATCTAGTTAGCGTCTGAGCCCGACGCAACCCCATCCTCCCCGGCTCCCTGTTATCCGTGTTGAAGATCCAGGGCAGGCAGGATGGCATGGGGGCCAGTGGAGGTCAGCCCCTGATCAGGAAAGAGGAGTCAGGAAGTCACCAAAGATAAGCTTTGCTCAGTTCACACTGTTTTGCCTCAGGCTGGCTCTGCCTGCAATAATATTTTTACAACATCCTCCAGAAAAATCAATTTGTTTGAAATAGCAACTGATTTTGCCCTGAGTAAAAATGTTTGGCATATGCAAATAAGGGAGCATTGTGTTTTCTTTAAAGCTCTTCCTAACCTCTGAACAAGTGGAATTGTTCACCGCACACATAAAAAAAATCACTCGAGTGTATTTCCTTGGAAGAGAGACAGATTTAAAATTTGGGAATGTAGGTTTTTATCTAATTCTGTAAGAGCCTTTCTTTCAGTCACATAATGCCTTTTTTTGTTATAATATTCAAAAATATGCTTGTCACTATTGTGTGTTAAAAAAAAAGTTCGTGGTCTGGAGCTCTCTTTCAGGAGAAAGAAGCAAAGTAAAGAAAGAAGGGAGGTGTTGGAGTAAATGGTTTTGCCTAGATGAAAAAAAAATCACAGGCAGAACATTTCCAAGCTACTAAACACCAGAAGGAGATAACAGGCAATGTACGAAATGCCAATTATGATGGCAACAATAATGAAAATGGTCCTAAAGCAATTCTGACCATGCTTTGGAAAGCCTCGGGTCCTAAGGAGACAGGAGTCCTCCCGTGCTCGGGTGTTCTTGGCTGGGAAACCTTCCGTACCTGGACGTGCTGTGATTCCAAATGATCAGGAATGAGAATCCCTGGAGTAGCCCCCAAGAGAAAGTGCCGCCCCATGTCTGTCCTTTTCTTCGATGCCAATAAGCTGGATATTTTCCAAGGCAGAAGCCCTGGTTTTCCAACCTCTTCTACTTCTGGTCCTCGGCAGACCCTCTCCCCAGCTGTGTTCAGTGCACATGGCGTGAGTAGTCAGCTTCCAGAGCAGTGACTGAGCGACGTTTGTACCTTCCAACTTTCAGATTTTGGGTCTATAGTAAGCCCTCAATAGCTGTTTAATAAACTTAGGGCTCCTCTTGTTAAAGAAATTAGCTGCTTTTTGGGCAAAGTGTGTTTACCCGCGAGGCGGGGTATAAGCCAGTCATAAGAACAGTCTCAGGTCACTCAGTCAGTTTCCCACAACTGAAAGGGACCCTCTCGCCCACACACCAGCTCCTCTCTCCACCGTCACATGACAGCCAATGGCTTGGCATCCAAAGAAGACAGACATGACCCAGTTTCAGTTCCCACTATTGCAAATTGTCCCCCTTCCTTTCCCCATCTCCGAGAAGGGAGTGCTCCTGTCTTTGACAGCTCACTGCTCAGTCCTGTCTCCCCATAACCCATCCGCTTCTCCTTTTCCCACTTGGCTGTTCAACTCTCCCCACCCAGTGGCCCTTCCCCTTGGAGTGCCAGTGAAGTCAGTCTTGGTCCACAGCAAAGCAATCTTCCTCCTTTGTGCCACTAGCCGGTTCCTCTGCCCACCTGTGGAACCTGAACCACCCTTGGTCCTCACCTCTCAGTAGACATGTCATCATCCACCCAGTCAGTCCCTCTGTTGTTTTCTCCCTTTCCTTCATGTCCGGTGCAAGTTCCATGCGTGGCCATCCTTGTCAGCTCTGCCTGACACGCTGTCACCTTTCTCCTCCTCCTCTCTTGCCTGGAGCATTGCAGGGGTCGCTACCCCTACCCTGTGGCCAACATCCTGTCCCATCACCGAGGGATGACAACGCATGCTTGGGCCATGTTCCATCCCGCCAGATGCCCTCCCAAGGTTCCTGGTCACCCCAGGACAAGCCCAGGCTCCCCCCGCTCAGGTCCCACCTGCCCCCTGGGGGCACTTCCTTCCCTCCAGCTTTCCCTTGAGCACACCCATCACCTCTCCATCTCAGGGCTTTTTCCTTGCTGTTTCTGCCACCCCAGAAGCTCTTTCTTGTGCTTTCCCTCTGCCTTCAGGTCTGCTTAACCCAGATTACGTTTCTATTAACTATTTCTTAAAAATTGGTATCAAAATGAGAAACACAGTCAGTGGTACTGGAATACAGGTATATGGTGACAGATGGGAATACACATGACATACAGAGTCCTCAAATCTGATATAGCGTTGTGTGTCAGCTAGACTTCAACCACAATAAAAAGAAGAAAAAAGAAAGACTAATATCAAAATGAAATCACAGAATTTTACAAAGTCCATAGGGGTCTGTTGATCTCAGTTTGATAAGCACTGTTTTGAAGAATTTCTGCTTACTTATATGTTTTATTCATTTTAAATATGAATTTTTTATAATCTTAACACATGCTAATTGAGAAAATTGCAAAATCTGGATTACTGAGTTGCCCCCCCATAAAGGAGCAAGTGGATGGGACCACAGAGTGGGTGTTTGTATTCTGGTTCACCATAACCTTGGCAACAAGTTGGGCTGGATTAATGGACAGAGCCTAATAAGAAACTAACAGTGGGACAACACAGCAACTATCCCTCCCCACCTCTCCCCCATCTCATTATTGACCCTCCCCCATCTCTTTACTGACCCTCCCCCACCTAATTACAAAACCCTCTGCCATCTCATTACTGACCCTCCGCCACCTAATTACTAACTTCTCCCTCATCTCTTTACTAACCACCCCTCCATCCCCTCACCACCCTCCCTGGTTATTAACTCTTCTTCCAATCCCACATTCATAAGGACTGGGGCTAAGCTCTTGGAAGTAAGAGCAGCTGGGACAGAGCCTTACTCAGGCAGAGGGTTCAGCATATTCTCTGTGAGGGAGGGATATCTTGGGGTGAAGGAAGAGTCAAACCTTGAGAGGAACACAGAGGCTTTTTGCCCTAACCTGAATGAATGAATGAATGCATGAATGAATGAATGAATGAATAATCTGAAGGAGGGAGATTCAGGCACATTAGAGATTTTTAAAAAATAATATAATAATACTATGACTATGTTTTAATAAAATTGAAAAAACCAAAGTGGATGCACTTTAAAATTTAAAAATGCAAAATATATATACATAATACAGTATTTATAACAGGTATTGAAAAGGGAATTGAAGAACTCCTTCCAAAGAATCTTAGGCCTGGTCATTTATACAGATGCGCTCCAGTAACTGTTCAAACAAGAGATGAATTTATATAGGTTGTTCCAGAAAATATAAAAAGAAAAATGCTTAACTCATTTCATGAGGCTATTAATACCATAAACCTAGAACTGGTTAAGGATAGGTCAAGAACAAAAATCACAGGTTCATTTCAGTTCTGCTCATGGAAGCAAAAATATTAGATAAAATATTAACTCACTGAAACAATAGTGAATTGAAATAATTAAAAGATTACAGTCAAGTAAGATTAATGTCAGGAAAGAAAGAAGAAAGGGTAGTTTGACATCTGAAATTTATTCTAAACACGATATTTATATAGTGATTGTATTATTATTTCACTATATTCAGAAAAGGTGTTTAATGAAATCCAAACCTATCTAGAAATAACTTTCAAAAACTAAGAACAGAACTTTCTTAACCTGATGAAGGTAATATTTTAAAAACCCAGAGCAAGCCTCAGACCTTTAAGTGAAAAAGTTAAGACATGAGAATATAATTGCCACTTTGACGTGGCACATTTTTTAAAAAACACATTTTAAAAAAATAAGATTTAGAAAACCCAAGCAACCAAGCAAAAATTGATAGTTTTAACTACCACAAATGAAAGATTTCTATTCAGAGTGCCTGGGTAGCTCAGAGGGTTAAGCCTCTGCCTTTGGCTCAGGTCATGATCTTAGGGTCCTGGGATCAAGTCCCACATTGGGCTCTCTGCTCGGCAGAGAATCTGCTTCTCCCTCTTTCTCTGCCTGCCTCTCTGCCTATTTGTGATCTCTCTCTCTCTCTCTCTCTCTCTCTCTCTCTCTCTCTCTGTCAAATAAATAAATAATATTTTTTTTAAAAAGAAAGATTTCTATTCAATGGTGACAACATAGACAAAATTCACAAAGTTATATATAGGCCACAAACTTGGAGATAATGTCTCAATTTATTTTTTAAAAAAATTAAGAAATTAGGGACGCCTGGGTGGCTCTGTTCGTTAAGCAACTGCCTTCGGCTCAGGTCATGATCCTGGAGACCGGGGATCGAGTCCCACATCGGGCTCCCTGCTCGGCAGGAAGCCTGCTTCTCCCTCTCTCACTCCCCCTGCTTGTGTTCCCTCTCTCGCTGTATTTCTCGCTGTCAAATAAATAAAATATTTAAAAAAAAAAAA
>PITA01002167.1:0-42106 GCA_004023965.1 Spilogale gracilis | reverse complement strand
TTAAGAAATTAATAGCTGTGATATAAAAGGATCCTACAAATCAACCAGAGAGGAAACCTAATAGAAAAGTGGGCAAAAGTTATGGGTAGAAAATTCATAGCAGAGAAAAACAAACTGGCTAAAAAATATTTGAAGAGATGGTCAACTTAGTAATTGGAAAAAAATGCTAATTAAAACAACGTATGGGGTGCCCGCATGGTTCAGTCCATCAAGCATCTGCCTGCAGCTCAGGTCATGATCCCAGAGTTCTGGGATGAGTCCCACATTGGGCTCCCTGCTCAGCGGAGAGTCTGCTTCTCCCTCTTCCTCTCTCTTTCTGTCTTAAACAAATAAATAATTTTTTTAAAAAGTGTATAATACATTACACCTATCCAAGTATGAAACATGTTAAAGCCAGACATTATCAGGGCTTGGGGAGAGAGTGAGAAGAAGGAATCAGTACAGCTGTGTTGGAACTTGCATAGCGACTCTGGAGAACAATCTTATTAAAGTTATCTATGTACAGGTATTTTATAACCAGCAGTCCCATTACCAAAGACATGCTCTAGAGAAACTTTGACAGGAATGGATGAGGAGACTTGCTCAGTTTTATTTGTGGCAGCTGGAAATGGAAGGTAATCTAGGTGTGTAGCCTGGAAACCTAACCGAGACAGGGTACAGTTAGACGCCTTTTTTAGCTCAGCAACGTGGGTCATTCATAAAAACATGGCAGCAAATGACAAAGGTAAGAAACAGGATGAACTATATTGCTCAACATCATTTACATAAATTAAAACCAAACCACAGAATGATACTCTACATTTTACAAACAAAAAAACCCAGACATCCAGGGACATGTATCACACACACTCAAGTGGGGGCTTATAGGGATGGGAGGGGCCTGGGGAAGCCGAGGAATGAAAGAGAAGAATAAAATGGAACAATTCAAGAAAGGGGTCTCATCCTGACAAATGACAATAGCTTGCCATGATTTCAATAATGTAATTAATTCAGCTTTCTGTATCTTGGGCTCACAGAGGAAAATAAGACAAGTGGTGGAAACATTGGTTTATTTTCTAACGTATGCAGATGTCTTGATGTCCATAGGATCAGCAGTGTTGTTCTGTCGTCAGACTTGGCATTCGCTTTGTAAGCAGACATTTGTTGAGCCGAACAACAGCATAATGTATGAAACAGATGTGATTCATTTGACGGTGAGTTTTCAAACTTTTTAAATTTAATTTATAAATTTATTTTAATTTTACAATTAACGTGAGTTTTCCAAGGGCTGAGAATGTATATTTAGTTTGATGTTCATGTAAATTTAAATTTAAGTACCATTGTAATAAAGCAATTTCACATTAGAGTCCTTGAGAATATTTTTCTCTCTCCTCCAGTATGAGAAGTACCACCTGAGGAGCACGGCTCTTCGCCACCTCAAGAGACTTAAGCCTTACCTGAAGGCACAGTGGTTTGGTGCCCACCTAGATATTCTTTTTTGCTCCTTCCCTAACTATTTTAGAGCATTTCTGTGAATTCCCCCAAATCCTCTTTGCTTACTGCCTTCTGCGGGCCTGAGGCCCCCAACTCCCCTTTGGTGTACACATGTAAGAGATGTTTTAAAATGAGATTCTTCAAGAGCGAGATGCTGTTTTAGCTACAAAAGTCCTTGCTGTTTGGAAAGCCTCTCAGAGTGGATTTGCCAGGGATAATACAAAGAATGCAGGAATGCAGAGAAAGGGAACCATTCTCTATCTTGGAGAGATAAGGGGAGATAAGAGAGAAGGGGATTAAGTGGTCTATATAAACCAGATCAGAATGCTGCCCTCTGATACTGACTTGAGGGTTCACTATGCTCTCTCCTCTCCAGTGTCTTTATGGGGACCACACGTTTCCAGTCAGTGAGGACCATGACATCCTCTACGTATCGCACAGTCTCAAAAAAGTGGACTATTTCCCTCCTTAACATTCAGTGCTTCTGTCAAAGTTCTTGCCTCTTCTAGGATTGCTACCTCCTTCCTCTCAACCATCTTCCATCTGTTGACCCTTTGAAGACTGATCTCAATAAATCTCTTCCACCATTTCTAATAGACTATTTATGAGAGATATGATCTCTCCTCTGCCTCTGTGTTGATGCTGATGACTGACTTGGGGTTAGGGTGCACTGGGATTATCAATTCTAAGACCCTGCGGCAGAGGGTGGTGGCTTGCCTTCTGCTACAGTCCATGCATGGCATTGTACCTGATAGGCAACATGTCCCTAACAAATGTCCTGTGAGGTAGGTCAGAAGCACAATGCACTATCTTCTAGACCTGCCCCATTAGATCCCTGCTCCTTCCAGGAAATTAATTCTTTATTTGGGCTCCATAATTTTTACTAACTCACCCTATGTCCAACCCCAGGGCAAAAAACATATATATTTCCTTTAATATTCCCCAAAAGCCTCTAGGGCAAGTATATTATCCCATTTTGCAAATGAACCGAGGCTCAGAAGGACTATAAAACTGTCACTCAGATGGTAATCGACAAGAGCTGGGATTCCAATTCAGATCAGCCTGATTCTTTCTCTCACCTCCACGTTGGGCTGCCCTCAAAACAGAACAAGCCGGTGAGTGGAGGAAACCCTCATTATCACAGTTCATCTCAAGGAGGACAAGACGTGGGTGCACACGTGCTTTGGAAACTGTGAAGAATTATTGGCAATTTAACTATTATAATGAGTATTGTCGCTGCTTCTCTCACTACTGTTAGCAAAGAGCCAGCTGTGACCTTACATGAGTGAATTGCTCCAGTCATTTGCCTAGCGGGGCAGCTCAGGCCTTCCAGCTCACCAGTGTCCTCACCAATGAGGGCAAAGGGATGGGGAGGTCTAGGAGACGTTTGTCACCCTTTGGCTTTGAGCTGTCATTAGAAAGCACAATGAGGAAGCTCATTAGAGCTGCCTGGGGAAATGGTATGTGGTGCCTGCTCAGGGCTGCCGTGGGGGGAGGGTGCAATTTTTGCTCAAGCTGCAAGGATCAAGGGTCAAGGGTCCTGGAATCTACGCTGTGCTCTGTTCACTAAGCCATGTGTCCCGTGCAGCATAGTGACCTCCCAGGGAAGGAGAGAGAATCATGTTAAATCACTGAGCCATCAGTCTATCTGTCCGGACCAGCATGTTTTAAAAAAATCTGTCCTTGTAGGGGGCAGGGAGGAGGAGGGTTAGGCTGTGTGTGTGTGTGTGTGTGTGTGTGTGTGTGTGTGTGTGAGTGTATATTTTTCTAATTTGTCCCAGGCCTCCCCGCAGCTTGCCAAGCTTTATACCATCCCTACATCAACCCTGATGTACCACACAGACCAGCGATGACCTTGCCTGCATGGTGGGATGGGCAGGAGACCCTCTGCCTGCTAATGGTGGCCATCAGGTATCAGATAAAAATATTTTTCAGTTCCTGCTGCCTGAAACTGGGTCTAAACCAGGGATCTCAGTAAAAATCTCCTAGCTCCGTTAATTCAGACACCCGAGAGCCCAGCTCCTGGTTAGAGTTAAGTCCTGAAATGAGAACCACTGGTTGGGATCCTGTATTCACAGAGGTGCTCTGCTTGGACACATACCCGGTTTGGGCTCTGAACTGACTCGTTCCGCTGCCTGCCCTCCGTCCTGTCCCAGTTAATCCAGGCTGGGGGTGGCGGGATCCCTGGAGGAGGTGTGACTTGCTGTTGGTCATGTCAGCCTTAGGCCGGAGCTGGCGGGGGCAAGGAGAGGAGGGCTCCACAAGCAGGAGGCATTTGCACGTGGAGGGGATTGTGGCTGGATTTACAGGAGCCTGAAGTCTGTGAGTAGTGCCTGTATGTGGTTGTGTGTAAACGGATGTGACAAGGTTACGTATCAATATGATTGTAGGTGAGAAGATATGTGGGGTTTGTGTGTTTGTTGTGTATTTGTTGTAGGAGGCCGTTTGTGCTGAGGGGAGACGAGACAGAGAGACAGAACACATAAGGAAGGAGGGAAGGAGGAGGACACAGAGGGAAGAAGGTGCAGGGAAGAAAAAAGAAATAAGGCAAGTGGAAGGGATGGAGGGATTAAGGGAGAAGAGACTCCCCGTTAGGGGTGGCTGGTTTCAGAAGCAAAGAGCTGGAATGTTCTTTCCCAGATGGACATTATGAGGTCCTCTTTAAGATCTCAGGTTAATTAGAGGTTGGAGGGAAGCAAAAGCAACAGTAAAGCAATGCCCCCCTTCAGGGGCCCCAGGATCATGCAGACTGTGGACACTCAGGGACTGGGCCACAGCCCCCAGGGCTCAGAGGTACCAGCTCCCGGGCCCCTGCTCTCCAGGTTTAGAGCCAAGCCTGCTATACTCTTGTCCCTCAAATGGTCAGGTCAAGAGCCCCTCAGGTGGAGAGACTCAGCTCCCGACAACTCGCCTTTGCCCCTCCAGGCCAGGGTCTCAGGTGTCATGGGGTGGGGACCAGCACAGTGCAGCAAGCTCTGCCCTGACATGGAGGAGAACTGAGGCATGGAGCAGCTAGGTTCACCAGAAGCCTTTGATCCTTCATCATCCCTGAGTACAAGGGATGGAGGGTTGGGATCGCAGGTTCTCAGTAGGGAAACCAGCTCTGGGGGCAGTAAGGCTGTTCCGTGTGCTCCGTGTGGAATGCCAGGAGGTACAGGAGAACCTGCTCTGAGGATGAAGTAAAGCCCCAGCCCCGTCCACTCCACCAGTGACACTCCTGCTGAGCCAGGGCTCTGCAAAGCCCTGGCCAGAAGCAGGGCATCCATGTGGGAGGTGCTGAGCAACCTGTGGAAACTTCTGCCAAATTAACATAACATTTTCAAGGGGTGTCGGTGCCTGGAACTTTCTCAGAGCCCATGCCCTTCCTTTCCCTCCTCCTCCAATAGTTTACTTCATTCAAACCCTGTTTAGATCAGGGCGACTGCTAACCACATTTCTATTGATTCCTTGAAAGCAGAAGCTCATGAATAGAGGAACTCTCTTTTCTCCAAAATCGATGTAAGGAGACAGAATTTCTCCTCCACTCTCCTGCAGATCCTCGGAGACCATTTCAGGAAACAGCCCAGACCGGAGGGAGAGAGGAAAGAAACCCAGAGAGTCCAAAGCACAACCACACATGAGATGTTGTGTTGCCTGCTTTCAGGAAGTTTTCCCAAGCATTTCGGAGCTGAGCATGACCAGAGGAAGCTGGTAACATTCGGTGAGAGATTCTCAACCTGAGCCATGTTGGGAGAGGGGGAGAAAAGTGTAGGGAGAAAAGCCGTCTCTGCCTCTGCCCTCCTTGAGTTCCACTTTCAAAGATGCCAAGCGCTTCCCCAGAAGTCCCAGCCTGCGGGAAGACCAATCCCCCAGTTCTGGCCTCGGCTGGGCAGAGCTGGTTAGAATCTGGGGTCAACTGCTTCTACGGGGGAGTTAGACCGGCCCGAGAATGTGGCTTCCTTTTGAAGCCTTGGTCTGTTGTTCATCCAGATGGATGGAAGGGGCTAGGAGCTGGGGATGGAAGAATGGGTCAGAACCCTATTGCAACAGATCCCCCCAGCTCACTGTGGATGCTGGGTAAGACCAAGGGCTCTGCCAAGGATGAGTGGATCAGCCAGGGAAAAATGCTTTAGGGCCCGTGTGCCAGTGAGGAGAGGGAAACCAGGATGGGACCCTCTTCTAGGCAAGGCACTCAGACACCTAGGCAGACTGCCCCACAGGCCCCACAGCATTTCCACTCATTCATGTCCGTTCACCGACCACTCCCTCCCAACTGATCCCTCCAAGGAAAGCCTGTTGAGATCAGGAGGCTTCCGGATGTCAAGTGCTGCTTCTTCTCTCTCCCTGTCCATCACGTGGAGGGGTTCTTAACCTGCCTCTCTCATGGCAGTCATGTGAGGGCTGAAGGAGCTGAGCTATGGTTGAACAAATGTGCTTGTGGGGAAGGGATTCTGTCTATCAGAAAGACCCGGATGCCACACAGCAGAGGTTCAGACCACTGGGTCATGAGGTGGCCGACGGGGTTTGGTTAGAAAAAAATAAGTTCAATTTCTACCTAGGATCTTTCAGTCATTTTTTTTTTTCTTCACTATAACTCTCAATTTTTCTTTCACTGAGTTTTTCTGAATTTAATATTGGAGGGGATCTGGGGTTCCTTCCTATTGGAAGAGGATGCTAGAAAATTGGTACACACGGTATGTGCAGGAGACCGGGCTTCTCCTCTCCACACCAGATCTAACAGCCTGAGTGACTGTGTGAACCAGGCCTGTTTCTTCTCTGGACTCAGTTTCCACATCTTTAAAAATGAGGAGGTTGAACGAGCAGGAGGCTCTGACGATGGGAGCCACGACTTATGAATCAGACCTCTTGACAGACAGAGGGTTGTGAGGCAGCACTAGAGTCAGAGACACCGCGAAACACATCACTCACTGCCGCTCTGTCACAGTTCCTGCAGCCAGCCCCGTGCACGGGGTGGGTGCAGCTCCAGGGGCGGTCCCCGGGCACTTGGACGCCGTGGGCCTTGTGGGAAGGGCACCCCACCCTCAACCAGCCTAGAGAGAATTCTACCAGGGATCGACCCTCTGAAGATCACGGGTGCGTCCTGTGACTTTGAGCAAGTACTTTCCCCTTTTCGTGCTCCTTAGTGTCTCTGGGACCATGCCTGCAGACCACCCAGACTTGCACTGAGGGGGGCCAAGTGAGAATGGTTACGGAAGTCTTCAAAAGGCACCTTCCACCCACAGCAGGAGCCTGTCGACTCAGTATCTGTGGGAATCCCACCATGCTCTGTTATCCCCAACATTGAGAAGGGAATCGAAGGTGAGAAAGAACCCAGAGAACACAGCTCCGTGGGTTCCCAGGGCTCCTGGTAGGCTATGGGAGGGAGGGGCAGGCAGTGGGGTGCCGAGCCCACAGCGAGCTCACAGAGGTGGAGGGGAGGGCACTCCCTCCTTGGCTGACAGCGGCGGAACCTTCCAGAAGAAGCAGACCCAGTGGTGGGGAAAGGGGAGGAGGCTTCGGATGGCACAGACCCCGGACATGAGGGGTGTGCTCTCAGGTATGTTTCGATGGGCGCTCAGCCCACAGCTCGTCCACTGGACCCTGGGCCATTTCCCTTCGTGGCTGGGACAGCTCCGAGTCAGGGTGTGTGTGGATATTTTCACGACACTCAGAGTCCCTGGGTTTGGGTGGTACCTCAGAACAGTCAGTGTTCCTTCCTTCCACTCTTTAGTCACCTGGTCATTCCTCCAGCTTGTCCTCCCTTTGCTTGTGCGGGCACCGCTTGCTGGAGGACAAGAGGGAAGCAGCTGACCCCAGCGATGGCGGTCCCCACACATCACCTGGTGAGGCCATCCTCCCGGAGGCGCCCGGTGAAGAAGCACCGTGGGCTTCCAGCCCCAGCAGACATCATGGGAGCCATTCCCGCCATCCCTGACTGAGTTCCTGACCGTGAGGCTCAGGAGAAATGATAAAGTAGGTGCCTGTCCTAAGCTACCGGATTTGGGTGTAAGGAGTGAAGGGTAGAGGGGCTCAGAGCCGTGGGCGGGTGGGGCATCGGAGGAACATTTTATTTTAGGACAGGAAGTCCTAGATCAGGAAGACCTTTAGATCAGGAAGTCCTCACTGACAAAGGGGATTTGGGTCAGGCCTGGAGATAGGAGAAGGATTCCGAGGCCTTCTCTTCAGCCTGTTTCCTACCCCATGGCCAGCCCCGCCCAGAGAGAGGCCTCCCTCCATCTGACAGCAGAGCCCATAAAACAAATGTCTTCCCACAGTGAGGGATTTTGCTGCAAATCCCTAATCAATGAGGAAAAATTTAAAGAGATTAAGTTAGCTGCTGGGCCACACACGACTCGCCTCCTCTCGCTGCTGGACCTTTCTTTCCTCTGACTTTCACTTTTCTCTCTCTACTCCCTCCTCTCTGCAGCTATGGGTATTCTTCCCCTCCCTCGATCACCCCTCCTCTTTTTCCTCCAGGGGGCTCTCCTCCTTCCAAGCCTCCTTGCCACAGTTCTCTTTCTCCTGCCTCCAGGCCCCTGCTGGCCTATGCCCCACCCCCACATTCCACCTGCTGGGGCCTTTTTCTGTAGGGCAGCTCTCTGGCCTTGAAGGGATGCTTTCACTGTTTATAAGGTTGGGAAGGGCTGAAATTACTTTTTTGACAAGCCCACAGGGAGACATTCCTGCTTCCATCCCCAAATCCTGGGACCACCCAGCCCTACAGGCAGATGTCCTGAAGAACTTGATCTCCTGAGACTTGCCCAGTCCATGTTTTAGGAAGAAGAGACAAGGACTGAAGCCTTAGAGCTGGGAAACCACGGGTGAGTAAGGATGGAAGATGGCTTCAGGCTCATGAATACTGGGGTAGTTGTCAGAGACCCAGATTTCAGCAAGAAAAACCCTGTTCCTACATGACACCTAATAACACTTTGTAAAAAGTAATAATAACAACAACACTTCGTGCTTACTACATAGCTCTTTGAGTGTTTCCAACTGCTCATACATGTCCTGTTTCCCCGCCCCTGTCATCCGGTCCCCATATCACAGCCCACCCATCACGAGGACCCACCGTGGGTGCCAGTCTTTCCACAAAATCTCATGAACTGGCTCCTACAGCGCCGAGCATCCACCTTCCACCATGTGGCTCCTGATGATCACCTGTCTTATCTCCCTCTCCTACTGTTTCTGGTGCCTACGTTGGCTAGGGCTGCAGGGCTCTCCCTGGGCCCAGACCAGGCCTAGTACTTCTTCTATAGCTGGTTCAAGGTCTGACTTGTGTTGAGCATCTGGTCGTGGACCAATAGTATATGATTAATTAGTTGATTATAAGTCTCAGGCACACCTGTGAGGCAGGCAGGGGTGGACATCCTTCTGTCACCATGAAGTTGAACAGAACCAAGTTGGAGGGTGTCTCTCACCTGTCCTCTGGATCCAAGGAAGGCATTTATTCCATTAACCCTGTAAGACGTGCCAGCCTGCCACAGTCTGGGTGTAGGGGGCAGGGGAAAGGAGCCCAGAGGGCCTAAGGTGGGTTTCCTCCAGTGTGCCTGTACCCCTCAGGGGCTTACCTTGCCCGGCTGCTTGGAGCAGAGACCATGTCACAGAGCGAACACTTACAGCATCCCAAATTGAATGAGTAAGATTCGAAGTTTGGTTTCAGACAGAACTATGCTCGATCCCAGTTGGACTCACAATATCTTCAGTGCTCACTTTTCTCATCTGTGAAGTGGGTTTAATTTCCACCTCACTGATTTGTTAAAGGAAGTAAATGATGCAGTTTATGCAGTGTCACGAGCACAGTGCCTGGGTCTTGTCAAGTGCTCGGAAAAATGATGAATCCTGTCATTCCAGGCTTCTTCCCAAGGCTCCCGGCTGCCTGCCCTTGCTGGGAAGGAGATATTCGAATCCAGGAGCAGGAGAGGCCTCCTTCTGCTCCCCAGGCAGCCACCCTGGCAGGGATCTTCTCCCCACCCCCCCGAGCGCCCCCTCCCCCTCACCTCCCAGAGAACTACAAGTGACCCCCCAGCACCACAACACAGGTCCCAGCCAGGGCTCGCTCCACGAGGACTATGAAGCAGATGTGAAGACTGTACTTTAAGAGGAGGGGGTGAAAATCTCTAGTGAAACACCTTGTCGTCCACAGGCGGCTACCCCAGACTGCAAATTTACTAGCAGTGTGAGAAAGATGAAGCAAAGTGTTCAAGTACAGGATGAAGTCTCATCTGCAGCACACACAGAAAAGAATGAGGGTTTCCAGGGCCCATAAGTTCCCTGTGAACCAGTCATGTGACGTGATGACAAATCCATAGCTACAGATAGAGACATAGATATAGATAGTGTACAAAATAACCTATGGGCGAGGAAGAGTGTGGTGGGTTCTTGATTGGATGTTATATAGTGATGAGAAGAAAGGAGATGACAATAATGTTGGACAGTCTCTCTCAAGCCTGGATCCCACCCTTTAAATGGCAGAGGGGACAAAAAGTCTGCTCAGAAGAGAGCACCCAGGGTGGCTGGGGACTAGGAACTGTGACTCACAGGGCCAAGTGGGGGAATGAAACACTTCCGAAGACCGAGGAACCGAAGAGTCTAAGGGCATCCATGTTAAATCGTTGAAGGGACGCCCTGGGAAAGGGTCGCACTATTCTGTGGGAACTCAGACAATAAATCGATTTGGGATGGTGGGTGTCTAAAGGGAGGTGGACTCTAGTCCAAAATAAAGGTGAACTCACCAGGATTTAGAACCATCCAAGAACAGGGCTCTGGGGAAGGTAGTTGTCTCATGTGGGTGGCATGTGCTCAGATGTCAGAGCTCATTAGGGTGAGGAGGGAGATGTGGTCTCTCCTGAGTCCTTCACTGCACAGCCTGAACAGCCCTTCCTAACCCTCTGTGGCTATCCATTTTGTAGTTAGCTCTTCAACTGTTTTCTTCTTTGACCAGCAGTGAGCAGCCTGCCTCTGGGCAGAGATATGGACCTAGACTTCCTCCATGTGTGGGAGGGCCAGACCAGGCTCCACGGGAGGAGGCTGCCCTGGTTCTCTGCCATGGATGGAATTGACTCCCATTGGAAAGGGGCAAGGAGGGGGAGGCATGGAGTCTGGGAAGACACTGGAGGGGCCTCTCTGCCAAGCACCCACTGCATCAGGGGTGACATCATGGGTGGGGTGTTGGGGGTGGAAGGACAGGGCAGTAGGAGTAGCTGGCTTAACAGCTGATTTGAGCCTTGCTGAGACAGGGAAGTAGGGGGAGGGGAAGGTGGAATGATAGAGGCAGAGCTTCTTTGATGTGTAGTAGGCTATGCTGAAGAAATAGGGCGTTCCAGAATTTCTTAGACCATCTGGAGCCTCTGTGAGTCTTCTATTTTCTGCAATTACCAAGGCTCCCTACAATTGTGTGAACTTTCCCCAAACAAACTGTCTATTCTAATGAGCACAGGGAAAGGGTGTCAACATTTTGATGAACAATCAATGGAAGATTCAGGCTAGACCAAGCCTATATCCTCTGTTTGTAGCATTCAGAATATAATTTTGTAAATGTGATTGGCACAGACCATGAAAAAGCAAAGACAAAAGCAGAGAAACTAGAGTGTGGCGTTGACAGGTTGCATGCCCTAAAATAACAAAAACAAGAAAATACAACAGGAAGAAGAAAACTTACAGGCGTGGCCCAAAGATAACATACCTGAGTGGGTCTGGTTAGGGAAGGTAGACAAGACTTCCAGACACAAATATGAAATTGTCAAAGGGGCGAATTTGAAGCAGATGGTTAGAACTTCCTATGCATCTAAGAGAGAGAGAGGATGACGTAGCTAACAGTCACCGGAGCAGAAGCAACAATGGCTTGACGTTGACCTTGACCAGTTTGGTCTTCTAAATACAGGGCATCGCTTTGAAATGGAGCCATAATTGTGGAACTGATTTCTTTCCTCATGATGCTGGGAAAATT
This sequence comes from Spilogale gracilis, assembly GCA_004023965.1. Lineage (NCBI taxonomy): Eukaryota > Metazoa > Chordata > Mammalia > Carnivora > Mephitidae > Spilogale > Spilogale gracilis. The sequence continues at coordinate 30,708 of PITA01002167.1, read as the reverse complement.
GCATTAGCCTTTGTGGCTTCTTTTAACATATCATGTTGCAGGAGGCCACTTGACTTCTATAGTCTCTTTGAGTCCTGATGTTCAAGTTGTATGGCCCAAGCCCCAGCTATCACTTCCCTGCTTTCCTGGTGTGTGTAAAACACCACAGCTTTCCAGACGTGCTCGCAGAGCTACAGTCTCCTTCTCTCCCCAACTGGTTAGTGAAGCCCATTGCTCTAGGAAATCTCTGGGTGTCCAAAGGAGGCACCAGTCCCCATAGAGTGAGTCCAGTTATTCTCCTCACTCTCTTGCATCCTCATCCGGGTTCCTAATGGCTCCAGAGAGCTCCTTGTGGCTGCCTGGTGTTCCTGACCTCCTTAGCTGGGAAATAGGGAAACTGAGGTACATACTATCAAGTAGGTCATTGGGAAAGCCTGCTTCCTCACTCCTGGCAGGAGGGGGGGTCTGACCGGCTGGTCCTGAGCTTGCCTTGAACCTTTGCTCTTGAATCAAAATTGACCCATCGTGCTCTTCCTTCTTCCTGAATGATGGTTCTCATCCTTCCCATTTTTTGAAAACCTGTCCATCCTTCAAGGCCTGAACCATGACCTCTTTGTCCACTCCTCGAGCTGGATATTGGGTCTCCATCCTCTGTGCTCTCCCGGGCGAGATACCCATGACACAATGCTTAGCTGTCTGCTCTGTGTGACAGTTTATCCTGGACCGAAAATCTCCCCATGGACAGCAAACCCTGTGACAATGACCACGTTCTGGCCCCTGTGATGATCTCAGCCCACCTCGCATGCTTCATAAATGATCACAGAGTATAGATGATAAAGAACCAGGAAGTGACACCTGTCTGGCCTGTGTGTTAATAAGCCCTCCCTATTCATCTATGGGCATTTCTGAAGCACCTACTATGTGCTGATAATTATGCCACATACTGGGAACACCACGCTGAATAAGTTCCTTCTCTCGGGGGTTCTTGGTCTAGTTGGTGAGACACACAAGTAAACAAGGAATTCCCAGACAGAAGTGCCAGGAAGGCAACCCCAACTCACACAGGGAGGTGAGGAAGAGAGAGAAGAAAGCATTGTTGAGGAAGATTCTGGCAGCAGGTGATGGTAGGGATGTTCTCCAAAGAGAGCTCTGGGTTCTATATCCCTCTCCTGACACCCCTGCCTGATGGTCCCTGCATGCTCTCTGCCCTGCTTGCCCATAGGCTCTTGGTCAGATCTGCCTTTCTTGTATATTGCAGAGAGATCTGGCCACCCTAGCTGTGGGGATGGAAAGATGAACTGGGGAAATTTGGGGACAGAGCACCAGTCAGCAGAAGAACACCAGTCTGATCCAGGCCTTTCCAACTGCCTTCCCTTCATAGGAATGGAGGCTGGAGGCAGGCCTTGCTGTGTACAGCTTACAAAAACGAGGGTAGGAATGAAATTGACACATGCACCATCTTACCGGAGAAAAGAAGAAATAATGGGAGGCACACAGGAGGACGGGGAGCCCCACCCTTTGCTGGACCTCAGTTTAAGTCATCAGGTGACTTACATGTTGGTCGTTTGAGAAGAGCTATCTTTGGCCACCAGGCCACGTCTGCTTCCTGCTAACCACTGAGTTGCTGCACCAACCCCGAGCACGAGCACACTGTGCGGCACCCTTACCGCAGGGAGAGTGCTCGCCTCCCTCGACACCAGCCATTCTGAGACTCGCCCGCTGGGTCCTGGCATGCGATACACCCTGGCCAGGTGACTTCATTGCCCTGGGACAGGGCAAATGTGGAGACACATCTTGCTCCCCTGGCTGCTGACACCTGGCCTCTCAGAAGGCCAGGGATCTACACTGGACAGGGCTGTAATCAGCATAATAATTGCATTTATTGAACACCTACCGTGACCGGCACTGTGCTAGCATTACACCATGTGTTCTCGCTCATGATTTGAACAGTTCTACGAAGGAAGTAACACTCCCTTCTTCTTAAAAGTGAACATCTGAGGTTAAAAGAAGCAAGTGACTTAGGCAGGCTCATGCAGATGGCAAGAGATAGGGTGGAAATTTGAAACTCAGGTCTGTTTACCCCGAAGCCTGCACCCCTTGCACTGCCCTAGCCTCCCAGGCCTGGTGCACAGGGCCTCTCTGATGTGGCTGGTCCATGTGCTCAGTCCCAAAGCATGGCAGAGGCACAGGGGGCTCCCAGGGATGAGGACACTCGCAGGGGGGCCAGCCCCTCCCAAGACCTTGCCCAGCCACGCCCATGGCCCTCCCCCTTCATGAGAAGCCAGCACACCAGCTTCTACCTCAGTTTCCCCACATTCTCTGAGCAGGTAGCAGTAAGTGATCATTATCTCACTAGGGGCTGTGAGTGCTAAAGAGATAATGACAGAAAAGCCCTTGAAAGATAAAACGCAGCAACCACTATAATTATTGCTTTGGCTGGGACCCCCTCTACCTGTAGCTGAGAGTAGGAAACATTCTCTGGAAAGGTCTGTTGCCAGGCACAGTTCCTGGCATTCAGCGTGGTTATTAACTGAAAATCCCCAAACTTGTCTAATCCCACTTCTGATATTCCTCGGAACCCATACTCCATCCCCCACATAAGATAGGACAGCCGTGCAGTGGTCAGCACTGTAGGGTCACCGTGTGCCCCACTTCCACACCCTTCCTCAGAGCACATTGCACCCTGTTCAGGGGTAAAACAATTAATTATTTTTTTAGTAAAACTATAGGGTATGGAATTTGCCAGTTGGATTTTTTCCTACTAGAAACCCAAGTGACATTTTTGAAAAGATGCTCTCTGGAAGTGTGCATGCTAACAGCCACCAGCTGTCTGGGTTCTGGGGGGGAGGGCGTAAGCTGTGAGCCACCACCCTGACCCCCACCATGTACCTGGGCCTGCCCTGCCCTAGATCTTTGATGTGGATTCTTGCAACTGGCTGTGAAGACAAGGTTTTTGGGTGGGCAAGAAGAGAGGAAGATGGGCTCATTGCCTTGGAACACTGCAGTCTGAGTCACTGGCTGAATGCTCTCAAAAAGAAGATTCATTTCCTCTCTCCTTTGCTGTATCTGGGCATCTCCTGCTCAGAGGCAAAGTCTCCCCCAACAACCGCTTCCAGCACTTGGACAGGACACAATCTCAGGGACAGGGGTGGCCCTTGGTCTTCAGCACAACGCCTCCTGGTCCTTCCAGTCCACCCTACAGCCTGCTTCCTCCAGTGATCTTCTCTCTCTTGGGCATAGTTGGCCAATAGTAATAGGGCCACTCTGGGTTTTGGGAATATGGGAATTGTCTGTAAAGGCACCAGATTGAGGTCATGAAATCCATTTCACTTATACAGTGGCCTCTGCCCCAGCAATATTTCCTGTCTTTGGAGGCACAAAGGTGGTTATGTCATTAACCCCCGAGAGTTATCACAGCCCTTTTGGGGATTTTAATAACATTAAGATTTAGCCATTCAGGGTCTGAGAGTCTCAAATCCAGAACATGAAGCCTGGTGTGAGAAATCTGGTGAGTTGTGAGTCCTGCTGCCTCACACTAAAGGCAGTCAGGGGGTTCCTGGGTGGCTCAGTTGATTAAGCGTCTGACTCTTGATTTCAGCTCAGATCATGATCAAGGGGGTTGTGGGGTCGAGGCCAAATCAAGCTCTGTGCTCAGTCGGCTTGAGAGTCTCTCTCTCCTTCTTCCAGCTCTCTCATCTTGTTGTCTCTTTCTCTATCTCTCATAAACAAATAAATCTTTTTTTTTAAAGACAATGGAGAAAGAGGGGAGGGTGTTTGCATTTGAACAGACAGAAGTTAAAAGAAGAGGTTTTATCTTAGGCTGGCATTTTGCCAACTCAGAGAAGTGGTAAATAAGTAAGTTTTCAATCTTGTAGTCACTTGCCATGTACTTACTCAGTGAACAGTATGATAAGTGATCAGCTGAGGATGTGGCCCCGGGGCTGGGGAATCTAGGGGAACGTCTACAATACCTCTTAGCCACAGAAGATTTCTTGGAAGAGACAACTGAGCCGAAATTTGAAGGACAGAGGATGACATGTTTAGGAAAGTGCAGGGGTTTCAGGCTAATGGAGAGAGGGGCATGGGTGAGCACTGGGATGGGTCTAAAGCAGTAAAGGGGGTACAAATCATCAGGCTTTGTGTGTCATGATTTTATTTTAATGAGGAGCCAGCAACAATCTAGATACAGGCGAGGGGAGAAATCAGCTTTCCGTCTTGGAAAATCACCCCTGAGAGCCCTCCATAGTTGCTGGATGAGAAGGAACATAAGTCAAAAGCTATTCCAATCATTCAAGTGAGAGACGATGGTGGCTGGAACACAGGCCCAGGGGGCACATGAGCAGAAAAGGACAGGATGAAGATGCGAAGACGGAAAAAGACAGCACGTGGTTACAGAATGTCTGGGGAGGTTCTAGAAAGAGAGAATGGCCAAACCTAGCGTGCATGAACCCATTCACTAATAAAAGAAATTAGGCGAGCAGTGGGAGTTTGGGGAAACAATGACAGGTTGGTTTGGACATGCTGAGTTTACCGTTTGAGGAGTCTGTGGCCCTCACACGGAGAGTCCCCTGAGCGCCCCCAGCAGCCCCCACGCAGTTGTCGGGAGCAGAGAGAAGCAGGAGCACATCCCATCCAGGAGCCAACCCTGCCCAACCAGGCAGATTTGTTGTCTTGCAGAAAGGCTGACCACACTGAGAGGCATTGATTACTTAAGAGGGAGGGAGTGCAGGGGAGCCCCCCCTGACTCCTCAGTTGGCAAACACTCTTCAGTTCTCCTGGCATTTCCACCACCTGGCCCGGACTCCTGTGTGAACAGGGAGATGTTGTCCTGCTGTCAGCATCGTGATAGTGACAGGTGACAGAGAGGTAAGGTGGCCAGAGAAAAAGATACACTGGTAGGATTAAAGAGTTCACGGAGCACGATAAGCACCAGGTGATGTATGGAAATGTTTAATCACTATATTGTACAGTAAAACTAATACTGTATGTTAACGGTACTGGAATTAGAATAAAAACTTAAAAAAAAAAAAAGAACAAGAAGAACTGACCATCATCAAGCTCAGGGGTGATTGAGTGTCTAGGGGCAATGGAACCTTTTCTAAGCAGCAAGGACACAGCTGGGGGACTTGAGGTACACTGGCCTCATCTCCCTGATACTTCCTTTCCAAGACCTATTCACTTACTTGGGAGGGCAGTGTTTATCTTAAATAGGAATTGTTATATTTGAATATTATTACTTAAAGCCATGCTTTTAGTAAAGACTTTGGGGGAGAAAAAAGTACCCTGTTAAATCTGAATCTCAGGTAAACAACAAAACTTTTAGTGTAAGTATATCCCGAATACAACACGGGATATACTTATACAAAAAAAAAATTTCGTTGTTTTTCTGAACTTCAAACTTCAAACTTCAAAAAAAAAAATAAATCTGGCAACCCCACAAGGGGGTTAAACAAGACCCACCTCCAGGTCCCGATACTACTAGACCCAGAAACATGTACTTATGCTGATAGCAAAGTAAGTACTTGGGGCAGTCGTGGCCAGATCTGGTGGCCTCATCATGGACTCTCCTCATCCAAAGAAGCCTGAGGACTACAACTTTTGTGTGTGACAGGGAATACTGACCTTCTACTAAAGGCTTAGCACAATGGCCTAGCATAGTGGATGGCTCCTAGGAGACCCTCAATAAATATTTGACTAGAGGAAGATGGAAAGATTCGGACTCCCGCTCCAGAAACAGAATGACTGGGCAAGTTACCTATCTCGCAGCTTTGATTCCCTCATTAGTAACATGGAGATAATAACACCTTCTCCCGGACCTGTTGTGAAGAGCCAGTAATGTAACTCAGGTCAAGGGTCAGGACTCCTTGCCTGCCCGGCCCATCTGCTCTGCCAGTTCCCCTCTCCCAGCCTTATCCTCTGGCCAGTGTGCATGGGAAGGAAATGCTCAGGAGTCTGGCATCCTTATTCGCAACCTACCCGCCTTTGACCTGTGAGTTGGGACAATCCAGGAACTGCAGCAGTCATAAGAGAGGAGGTACATTGACTTCAATCACTTGATTTTACTTTTTTCCTGCCATGAGTAGAAGGCAGGGCAATCCTAAGTGTTGCTCTTCTGCCTGAGTGGGGATAAATCGTCTTTGTCATTTATCCATTGGCTCACAGCCTGTCACTGCCCCTCCAAAGACAGCTTCTGCATGCCTTCTCAGGGAGGCCAGCCCATGCCCAGGCCCAAACCCCATGAATTCAGAGAGCTGAATTCTAACCAGGTCAAAAGTTACCACATAATTTCTTTCTCCTGCAAAACTTGAGAACCTTCCAAACCTTTCCCCATGCCAAGTGGCCTGGGCTCCCAGCTAGCTCAGGTTTGCAAAAGGAGGATGAAGCAGGTGCATCCTGCAGGGTTTGGGTCTGATTTTTCATTGTCATCAGCCTCCATTCAGGTGCCCCTTTCAATTCTGAAATGCCCTCTGAAATGCTGCTTCCCACTAGGCTAGTCTCCATTCTTTGCCCATAATCAACACACTTATTTCTGATTCCCAGTCTGCATCTCTCGTGCTGTTCCCTCAGCCTGGAAATAGCATCCTTCCCAGCACTGACTGGGGCCTCTCACCTTCCACGTTCCAGCTCAGGCTGGGAAATGTCCTCTGACCACTGGATTCACAGGCCCTCAACCTGTCTCTGGGTTCCTAAGCAGGTGTGTCCACATCATTCTCCAGGGGCCCTTAATTCAAATCTGCCTTGACTGACAACTTCACTATTTCCTCCCAATGTCTTGTCGCCTCGAGCAGATTGCAAGCTTTTGGAAGGGAAAGTAGAACGTGACTGTTCTTTCCTGTCCCCCTCAAGCCTGAGCTCATCCCAACGTAGGAGAAAACTCTTGATAGATGGTTAGAGGCCAAATGAGAGAATGAAGGGCCAGTATCGAGGACTGTTATCTGTCCAGAGAACTAGCATGGCTTCAAGGCTCATGGGGAGACAAGTAAACAGACAGGGGTCCCGCCCCTCTGGGATTTACAAGCTCAGGCAGACAAAGCGTCTGATAGAGATTGCAGAACCATTCAGACCATTCGGTCTGCTTAATGTAGAAGCAAAAGGGCAAGTATATTTGGGGCCCTGGAAGAGTAAAAAGGAGAGTTGTGAATGTGAGCAGGTTCATTTAGTAGATCAACAAATGCTCTGTGCGCCGAGTATGCCCCAACTGAGGAAACAACCCCCCTGCCCCTGACCTCACAACCGAGTGAGCAAACAGTTCTCCTTGATCACAGAAATCCAGACAGCCTTCTTAGAAGGTTGGATTTTAAGATTTGCTATTATGGGAGGGTAGAATTAGAAAGAATTGAGAGGGAGAAGACATTTTTGGCAGGACAACCATAACAAGAAGCAATAATTATATGGTTATCGCTAGTTAGCAGAGCCATAGAAAATGCATCCAAAGAACAAGGTACTCAGAAAACACATCAGGACACTGGGCAAAGCACAAGACACGAGTAAGCCTGGGGAGTCCTGGGACGCAGACCGCACTTACTGTGGTCACACACTGGCCAGCACCAATGCCCAAGCTCTGCCTTGCCCTGTCTCACCCTGGGGCCCACCTCTGCAGTGACAAGGCTGAATGCCCCCCTCTTCTCCATCCTGGTGCCAAGAGGCAAGGGGGAAACATGGCGTAGCGTGCCAGGAACTGGGGGAGTCTAGAACCGGCCGGCAGCAGGGAGCCCTGTGTGTGTCCAGCCTGGCCAGGGAGGAGGGGCACAGAGGGCTTACAACCTGGAAAAGGTTAAAGCGAAAGGAGAAAGGGCCAAGGAACTGCAGGAAGGAAACTCAGGGATCTAGGGATGAATGCACATTTCTTTTCCTTTTACCAGAGATTGCTCCCCTCCTGAGCAAGTCTCTTTAAAATGAAACAGAAAGACATAGCTCTGAATAGTAGCTCTGGCCTAGAGCTGGGCCCCTGGAAACCACAGCCCAACTCCATCAAATTTCATTCCTTATCCTTGAGCCAAAAAGCCTCCCACCAGACTTAGGCTTCAATCTTGCCCCTCCCTATCCTCACGATGCCCAACCCCAGTGTGTCCAGGTACACACACACACACACACACACACACGCACGCACACACACCCCTGCACTAGCCTTACCTCCCTGCCCTGTGGGGCCAGTGGCCAACCACTCCCTCTGAGACTGTCCTGAACAATCTGGGACAGCTGGCCACCCCACAGTAGTCTGACTGCCCCACGCATTACAGAGGCTCAGACTGTACTCTCCCTGCTCCTGGCCGAGCAGCCCCTGCCTTCTCATACCACCTGCACCCTGGCCTCCTGGACTGCGCTCCTCTTTGTTGTCCCCTAGAGGAGAGGAAAGCCCAGCACCACCGATCAATCTGTGGGGCCTGGGAGAGACTGTCCTGCTGTGATGGATTTTTTAATTGGATTGTGACAAACATTTAATACCTAATAGAGCTCTTACCAGCACAGTTAATTAAGAATGTGACTAATCTAATTCAGTGGCAGCTCAGAAAGTGGGGAGAGCTTCAAGCAGGGAGTTTGGGGAGATGGGATGGATAGAGCCAGAGAAAGGACTATAGGGTTTTTGTCCCCACCTTCCCCAGGGTGAGGGGATTCCAGACATTTGACACAGGGAGATTGCATCAAGCTCCAGAGGGAGGAGAGGGATGTCGGCAAGGTGCTGAGCAGCCACGCAGACAATGACCTCGGTTCTCAGCCTCACATCGGGTCCCATTGTGCTCATCCGCTTGTCACCGCCAGCTTGTCAGCAATGCCTGAGCGAACGGGGCTTTGTGGATCCTCCAAAGCTGTATAGATAACCGCCAAGTGTTACAAGCCTGCTTACTGAACCTGCCTCCCAGACAGTAACCCGGCTCCTTGCTGCCAGCCCCGAGCCGGGGGGCCCTTCACCCTTCTGGACCCCTGGCATCCTGCAGTTAGGAGTTGGAACGCAAAAACCACATTCAGCACGCCCCTCAACCACGCGGGCACACACTGCCAACAGTATTGCATGGATGAGCAGTGTGCACGCGCTCCCACCGGCGCACTGTCCCTGCCGCCCCCCACCCCAGCACGGAGGGGTCGCCGCTGGTCCACCCAGCGGAAGTGCACGCCCATGCACGTGAGATGCACACAGAGATGAAATCACCAGCTCCAAAAGGTAAATAGGACGCACGGCGGAACACCTGAAGGGACGGCTGGGAGTGCGGGGAGCACGACTGGCCGTGGGCTCCCCTCCTGGCTGTAACAGAAGTGTCGCCTGCCCTGCACCGCTGCTGTCTGAGCAGGGACGTGCCACTGGCCTGCTGAGGTCTAAGCACATATGTCTCTGATAAGATGGGGCCCTAGCTGTTGGACAGCAGTCCCCCTCTCTCTGACAGGTGGCCCGAGGCATGGAAGCGGAGGGAGGGGTCTGAGGCAGGGCAGCAGGCCAGGTTCTGGGGTGAGTAGGGTCAACCCTGGGAGGGAAAAGTGCCTTGGCAACTCTGGATACAGCTGACATGGCATCGGTTGTGGGCAGAGGCAAGAGGGAGGGCTCAGCATCAGGGTTCACTTTCAAAGGCGATGGAGTAGGGGGAATATTAATCCCTGATCTTAGGGGTACCATAGTAACTGCAGGCAGGGAGAACTATTTTGAGTGTGTCTCTGTTACAGCACAGTGGCGGATACTGTGGGGAGCGTTACAAATGCGGGCCTTTCACATTGTGATCTTTAATGGAGGTGATAAGATTAGGGCAAGAAAGCTCTGATTTAGCACGTCTGAGCTACTTGATATCTTACCCAGGGCTCAGCCACCATTTGTCTGCGTTAATCCCCCGGCAAACCTGAGGTCAGATGTTGGTGGGTGGGACTGAGCAGCCTTCGGTCTCCAGAAAGGGAAGGCCGGCCTCTGGAATGTCAGCTCGTGGCTTCCACTGAGCTCCAATGGTTCAGGGCCCGGGGCCCGGGGTGGCTATCTGGCCACTGAGGGAGAAGCAGGGGTAGCTTGTGACTCACTCAGGAGCAGCAGCAGCTGCGGGGGGCGGAGGGGTGCAGACCTGGCTGCATGCCAGCATCCGGACAGCTGGCTGGGCCTCTCTTTTTGGGACTGAAAGAAAGGACAGGTCTCCTGATAGGACACAGAAGAGACTAATGGTAAACATCATAGCTGGAAAGTCCAGAGGGCGCATTAGCAACACACAAAACAGCTGGAAAGGAGGAAAAGCAAGCAGAGGAGGAAGGATCCCCTCCCTCCCTTCTTTGCTTGTCTACCCATGGTGCATGTGAATCGTTCCTGACATCTGTAGGGCACTTGCCATTCCCAGGCCCTCGCACATATGTGCAACTGTTATATGCTCACGTCAGAAAAAACCCTGGGGCTTTCCTCCGCATAGGGCTGCTCCGAGGACCCAGATCTCCTGGGTCTCCAACAAGCACTCGCTGCTCTGCACAGCATCTCACTTATACCCACCTCAGCACTGGGAGGGGACCCCCACGGTGTCCGTTATACCAATGAGGAGACGGAGGCTCCACGGGTAAGTGACCAGTGGCGGCCAAGGCCACTCAGGTCATAAGCCTCAGGGCCAGGACTTGGGATCTAGCCTGTGGACTCCTGGTCGGTGCCCTCCCACTTCCCCACGTCGGACTGTTCTCATTGGCACAAAGGGTTTGAGGGGACCCCCAGATAGGAGTCTGGGGACGTGCGTAGGAGTGTGACCACACCTATCCCTCAGCTGCCGGAGGGCACACTGAGCCGCCAAGCAAAGCTGCTGAGAATTTCGAAAGTGTTGCTGGAGTTCATCCAACAGGGCTTTCTAGGATGTTTTCTTCTCCCTTCCCCTTGGCGTCTTAGGTGCCTCTCTGGTTTCCTTCCATTGCCTGCTTCCAGGCAGCGGACAAAGTGGCCATCTTCAAATTGTGATTTTTCTCACTCTTGCAACAGCAGCTAGAGGGAAAACTCGTGCCATCGCTGAGACAGTGCTCAGAACACATCACACCCTCTGGGCCACCTGGGGTCAGGCTCTTCCTCCACCACATCCCAGGCCTTGCCCTACAGCAGAAAACCTCCCAACAGGTGCTAGTCTGACAGCTTGATCCAACAAGGAAAAGCGAAGGTGGCAGGGAGAGAAAGGAGTTGCAGGCGGAGCTGAGCTGGGGGCGGAGCCTCGGGTGGGACCAACAAAGAGTATATTTCCTACCTGCTGCTAAAGTGACCTCAGCCCAGCCATTGCACACTTTGAACCTCATCCATTGACTGGGAATTAAAAATCTCTGCACAGCTCCCTGGATTCTTGCTGGGAAGAAATCATACATAGGAAAGAGGTTTGAAAGCTGTAAAGGGCTACAGAAATGAAAGGTAAACAAAGGTATTTTATTAAGTACAATGAGGAAGATCAAGAGTGACAGAGAAAGAGGAGGGAAGAAGCAGAGGGTGAGGAGTAAGTGCCAGCAGAAATGAATGCTTCCCCACAGAGAAGTGCATTAGGCACCTTCAAATGTTCATTCTTTTCTAGAAGATCATAAAAGAAAATCTATTCCTAATGGGCATCAATTATAAGACTTAAGAGTCAGTTCGTGGCACCTGTGATTGGTATATATGGTGACGGTTCCTTCCATTATGCCCCCCAACGCCAGTCTGGTACACAAAACTGGCTCTTTTCTTACCTTCAGCCAGGCTAGAAAGGGCAGTACTAAGGGTAAGAGGAGTGGAAATGAGGCAGGAACTGAGAAAAAAGAACTCTTACAGTGAACCCTGTATATTTTGTTATTGATACAGTAGCCCTTAAAGGTCAGGGTGAAATAAGGGAGGGCTTTTTGCAGTCTTGCTTGAATGGCCCCAGCCTATGCTGCTGGTGTCTGGGAACAAAGCTGCCACACTTTTGAGGCTGGACTTTCCTTCTCTGACACTTGCTAGACACTGTGCTTCCTTCCTGGTCCATGGGACAGGATGCCAGATCTGGCAGCTAGGGCACTGGTACAGGGCCCCCAGGACCATCAGCCATATTTACTGAACACCTACTCAGTGCTCAATGCTGGACCAGCTGCTGAAGAAGGGGCAGGAAAACATTAATAGAAGACATGATCCCCACCATCAAAATACCTTTAGTTCAGCTGGGTAGACCAGATGCCCTGTTGCAGGCTCATTCCATTGTGAAGTGGGGCCCTCCAGCCGTGAAGATGATGTCACAGTCCATGACCAACAAGGCATACACTAAAGAGAAGGACTGCATGAGGGGCTGCTGAGGAAAGGATTGGAGTGAGGCCAGAAGATTCAAAGGTTTCTTGGAAGAGACAAGGCACAAGCCAGCAAGTGTGAGTATGGCTCCCTGACATCTCAGTCCTGGAAGGGAGGGCCGTGTGAAGACACAGGACCCTGCAGAGGGAGCAGGAGGGCATGCGTCCTGCTCTCAGGGTGTTGTGGCCATGAGTGACCCGGCGTCTATAGTCACTGCACGAAATCAGGGGGCCCTTCACCACCATGCTGTCGGCCAGAGCTGCCCAGTGCTGTGTGGCCTCCACCTACACACAACCTGGCCTGAGCTCTGGCAGGAGGTCCTTGCTGAGAACTGTGTAGGCCCCCATCTGAACCCAAACACCAGCCAGCTGCTCCATCTGTATGCAGGGCACTCCTCAGCCCCAGAGTTGATAAATAAACCAAGAGAAGTCATTTTGTCCCAAGAGATCGGGATGTCTCTTGAAATACAGAGATGCTCTGTCTTGTGCCTCTGTGGTTCCTGAGTTCATTGTTATTCTTCAGTGAGGAACAGAGCATGGATTGAACCTGGTTCCCATCTACAGCTGAGGGTCTCAGCGAGAGTGGAGGGGGTGGAGCGGGGATAGAGACAAAGATGCTCTTGGTTGTGCCCTGAAGTAATAAACAGGGCCACTAAATGAACAAGAAAGGCAGACAAAAGAGAAGCGTGGCAGGGAGGGAAAGAGAAAGCAGAAGGCGTTGAGACGGAAAAGAGGCAGGGAGAGAAAGAGATACTGACAGAGACAGAGAAGAGACGCTGGCAGAAGGACAGCTGAAACATCCAGCCAGGGCAGGGGGAAGGGAGACAGGGAAGTTAGCAGGAAGAAAGATAGACAGAGAGCTCCAGGCACAACACTGGGTCTACAGAAATGCAGGACAGGCAGGACAGAGCGTGGGGGGTCAGAGAACAAGCCTGGGCAGAAGAGACACAGAGGAAGGGGACTGGCACGGGGTGGGGAGGAGGGGGATAAAGGGACTCTGTGAGCAATGGACATGGGGCTTAAGTATGAGCACTAAATCCGCACGTGTATTTAAAGACAAAAGAGCAGCCTTGTCTATCTTGTGTGCCTCCTTGTGTAAAGAAAGAACGTGCTCTCTGGAGGAAGACCATCTGGCTTTGAACCCTGGTGCCACTAATTTCTAGTGGCATGACCTCGGGCAAGTTAAGGACCAATCTGACCCAGCTCCCCTCTCTGCAAATGAGCAAAACGTGAGTCCTACCTCCTAGGGTGATCAGGAAGCCTGAAGAGTTGTTTATAGACAGTATGGAAGCACCTAGAACAGTGCCCTGCATGTAGGAAGCACTTAGGGGCTGCAGGTATGGATAAGACAGTGGGGAAAGAGCCAGCCAACTTCTTATTTCACATTTATTATTTTGAGGGGACACACTTTTTGTTGCGTGCAATGCGAGGAGGATGGGGGAGCCCCCGGGAAAGGACCAGCCCAGCTACCCAAGGGGAAGCCTGAGCCCAGGAGAAGAAAAAGGGAAGCTTGGGTCAGTATTATAATAGCCTCTAAGGAGGCAGCAAGGAGGTCAACTTGGGGGAAAAACCCAGGGGAGCCTGAGCATGCAGTCTTTCACACGACATTCTCCTCTGTCCTGCCATCCAGGAGGCAAGATTTTCCTACCTGAACTGATAGGAGACTTTAGAAATGACTTTCTTGGGGCACCTGGGTGGCTCAGTTGGTTAAGCAACTGCCTTCGGCTCAGGTCATGATCCCGAAGACCCAGGATCGAGTCCCACATCAGACTCCCTGCTCAGCAGGAAGCCTGCTTCTCCCTCTCCCACTCCCCCTGCTTGTGTTCCCTCTCTGGCTGTGTTTCTCTCTGTCAAATAAATAAAATCTTTAAAAAGAAAGAAAGAAAGAAAGGAAGGAAGGAAGGAAGGAAGGAAGGAAGGAAGGAAGGAAGGAAGAAATGACTTTCTCTGAGACTAAGGCATCCACCTGCACACCTGGGGGAAAGGTGACACACTCTGCAAAGCGAGGTGCAAAAATGTAATGGGGGCAGAATTACAGCTCTGAAGGAATTTTTCTGGAAAAGGGGCAGGAATGGGAAGTGAGGGAGGGATAGGAGGAGAAGGAGGGAAGGGCCCGGAAGCTCATTCTGTTGCAGGCCCCCCATCACCCTCTCAGGCTTGTTCCTGTGATCTCAGGGCGGGTCAAGGGCAGGAAGAGGAGGCTGACGCTCTTCTCCATCCACCCTCCCTGAACAGAGTACGGCTACTGCAAGAGACCCAGGAAAACCGGAGCACAGTCCGGGCCCAAGCAGGTGCAGTTCACGAAACAGCAGTTTGTCACCAGGGGTATTTCCTGAATCAGGTGAGACCCCCCAGCTGCCTAAGAAGGGTTTTAATCCTGAGAAAAATACAGGAATCCTAATATCTTCAGTCCCCAGTTTGCTAAAGCAGGCTCTTGGTGCTGGAATGGAGCCTGGAGCAACAGACATTAAGGACAAAACTTGAAAAAGTTAAAGCGTATTAATTACTGCCGATGTTCACTTGTGGTTATGAATATTATGGTCAGGGCTATCACTGACTGCAAGGCTCTCCAGGACCCAGGGGATTTACCCATAAACTCCTAAATCCTCCCCACCCTACAGAGTGGGAACTGGGATTCCTGTGTTTGAGACAAGACAGAGGCTTACACTTGGGCAGATCCAGGGCCCCCGCCCTTTCCATGTCTAAATCTCCCCCAAGTTTCCTTAGGGAACATGGCTTTCCATTAACGTCAAATTCTACTTTACTTTCTGTTTCCCCTAAAGGCCATATCTGTCCACCCACTGCTGCCATATTCTCCCCTTGTAGGATGGAATGGTGGGCTCCGTTGAGCCTGTCCCTACAAATCAGACATGTTCCTGGGACTCTATCCCAGAGGAATAGCCTTGTGGCGGCGCCCACCCTGGGACACAGAGATAGAAGCCAGGTCTCCTGCTTCCTTCCCTGCCTCGTGAGCCGCTTGGGCCTCTGAGGGGACTACTGGGGAGCCATCCCAGTGCCTGGCACCCTTCACCCCCAGAAACTTCCACATACTCGCACACACAGTGATGGAGGGACATGGCTGTAAGAAGTGAAATTCTAACTATCCAAAAGTTTAAGATCTTACTGCACCAGGGAACATTTTATGTATAGCTGGAGCAACAGAGAAAGCCCACAAAGTAGTAGGGATCCCATTTCTCTGTCTGTAACAAGACTCAGACTAGTCCAAACTCCTGTTCCCAGGAAGACTGGATGAGTTTAGGGGCCAGGGGTTAGTACCATCTGGACAGAGATCTGTATCTTGGTGACGGCTGCTCCTACTTCCTTTATTCTCTATTGACATGAGCAGTTTCATCCAATGCTCAAGGATCCTAAAATAGGTGTCTTCATTCTTTCGGGTTGTTCTAACAGAATCCCATAGACTGTGTGGCTTATAAACCACAGAAATTTATTCCTCACCATTCTGGAGACTTAGAAGTCCAAAATCAAGGCTCTGGCAGGTGTAGGGTCTCATGAGGGCCTCCTTCCTGGTTCACAGATGCTGTCTTCTTGCTGTGCTCTCACGTGAGGGGTGGGAGCTCTGTGAGGTCTCCTTTATAAGGGCACCAGTGCCATTCAGGGGGGCTCCACTTTTGGGACCTAATCCCCTGCCGAAGACCCCACCTCCTAGGACCAATTACACTGAGTGCTGGGACTGAACATACAGATTGGGGAGCACACAAGCATTCAGTCCATAGCACACGCACACACACACATACACGGACACACACGTGCACACACACACACACAGCTTATTTCCTTAAGTGAGTAAGAAACCCACAGAGGTCTAATCAAGAAAGATAATAAAATCTTGTCCTAGAAAAATCAGGTTAATACCCCGCTTCTTACAGGCAGTAAGTGGCAATGTGTTACCAGTACTGATTGAATTTAGCCTGAATGTGACCGACCCCACAATATCTCCACGTCAGAGCTGCTTTTGTTGGAAAACTTTCCTCAAGGACGGATTCTTCCAGAAAAGACCCTGAAAACACCTCATGTGGCCAAAGGGAGCTGGCAGGTGGAGCCCCTGAGCTGCATCCACTCTCTGTCCCCCGCACCCCAACACAATGCCCCCCCGAATCTGGACTTCCCATCTGAGCCTGGGGCAGCTTCCGCGACAGCACCTGTCTGCTGGTGCCCACCTCAATCCCAATCCCTGCCTTGAGAGCTGAGGGCCAGAGAGCTGGAAGGACAGCGGGAAGGGAGGAAGGAGCAAGGAAGGGACAGACCGAGGAAGAAAAGTGGCACCAGAGGAAGGGGGAAGGCACGTGAGATCGTGTGCTGGTGTGGGTTTGCAGTAGCCCCAGGAGATCGGCTTCCAACAGTGATTAATTTAGTGAGAGAAAATAGATCCTTGCTGCCAGCCACCGAGTCTGCCGGAGCTGACAATGAAGCAGTCAGCTCTGCGACCAGGCAGCCCTGGACCTGTGAGAAGGCAATTTGTGAGCTCCACGCTCCTGCCCCAACAGGCAAGTGATTGTGGGAGTCAGTCCCCCCACCCTCCCGGTGGGGAAGAAGTCCCCTGGTCCTGGAGAGGGAGCAGCTAACACTCACCAGAGCCTGCCTCCTGCACTGGGGCGGGGGACTCGGGGACCCAGAGGTGCGGGCGCTCCTGTGGACACCAACGCACCTGGCCGATCGGGTCCAGGAGAACAGGGCAGCTGAGTGCTGGATGGGTGCACGAGGCTGACTCAGCTGCTGGGGACAGGCTGAAGGTCCGAGCGAGCACTGCATCCCCTGTCCCAGCAGGCATGATATGAAGTTTCCTCAAAGATGAAGCCACTCATTCATTCCTTCCATAAAATGTATTGCAGTTCTGCTGTGTTTCAGCCTGTAGGTTAGGTGCTGTGTTTACAGCAGTGGGGGGTAACACAACCGTAGAGCCTGCCCTCCCAGAACTTAGAGTTCAGTGAGGGAGACCGAAAACTAAGTGATGATAGAGTTCACCTGTCCATCCCATAATAGGCATATGATTCCAAACACTCAAAGACAACCAGTTAGAATGACAAAGGCCAACACAGGCTAAGACTTCAAGACCATCTAGCCCACCATCATGTGACATCTAAAGACCCAAGTCCAGAGAGGCTGTGTGCCATGTCCAAAGTCACACAAGTAGTGGGTGTCAACGGTGAGGATTAGAACTTCCAACCCTTTTTAACACTTTTCCTGCCACAGCACACCGCCCCAATCTGGAAGGACCCAAGAGGAATGAAGCACATTCAACCTTTCCTGAGGTGTGCTCTTGGAATCCCTGCTCTGTCAAATGCTCCATGAAAAGAGTTGTTCTATTGCCAACAAGGTTGGGAAAATGCCAGCACTGTGTCTTCCTTATGGAAGTTGACAGTATACATGATCCTATTAAAGGCTCTGAGGTCTGTGAGAAGATCTCTGTTTATCATTGTCCAGCGCAGTGTTTCCTAGACTGCTTTGTCCATGGAAGGCCCTTTATGTAACACATCTTTTTTTTAGAAAAGATTTTATTTATTTGAGAGAGAGAGTGAGTGAGAAAGAGCATGAGAGGGGAGAAGATCAGAGGGACAAGCAGACTCCCCACGGAGCTGGGAGCCTGATGTAGGACTAGATCCCAGGACTTCAGGATCATGACCTGAGCCACCTAGGCGCCCCTACGTAACACATCTTAACGCCACATGCTGACCCTCCTCAGAACTTTGGAAAATCCAGGATCTGGTAAAATTCTGTGAATTTTAGACCTTGGACCCTCCTTGCTGGCTTTTTCTTGTTTTCTTTTTTTGTCACGAGTTTTGGTTCCTCCCCTCTAGGTTACATTAGATCTGACTCTTTATTCTCTCAGCCCTTCCCTTGGAATTCTGGGGTCCTCTCTTCTTTTGGATTTTCGTCACTTGGCTCTCTCTGAATCGTGTCTGTGGTCTTCTCATTTTGCTCTGTCCCTCAGTAATTGATCTTCAATTTACTTCAAACTTGCTTTTCCCTGGGTGGTCAAGGAAAGGACTCAAAACTTCACCAGTCATCTTTGTACACATAAATCACAAATCCAATAACTGACCTGTGACCTTTCTCACCGTGATTTGCTTCTCCAGCTAACAGTTCATTCATCTATGTGAACAATACTTATTGAACACTGATGTACGGGTCACACTAAAGGCCACTTTCCCAGCAATCTCTGCCTAGTTAATTCCAATGGTTAGAGGACCGTGGGAATAAGGTTAAATTCATGGGTTTGACCTCTTGTGGGCCCCTGAGTTTCATTTTCCCTGTGACCTTGAATCCTGGTCAATATTCTCTCGCATGTGTGCCCTTGAGCATGAAGGGGACAGGATAAGGGAATGTGGCTGGCTTGATCTGATTTGTAACCTTTAAAGGGAAAAATCACTCAAAGGCCATGCCCTGGGGTTGGAGGCAATGTCATGTTACGTCTGGCCAATGACAGTTGGTTTCTCTCCATATCGGCCATCCACCTGCTTCTCCCAGGTTCCCAACCATCTCTGAAAGCATCTCCCTCTGCAAAATTCTGTAATTATCTCATCAAGAAATAGCTAACATTTGTCTTTCATTTCTTTTTACTCAAACAAACCTATTCTTTTTGCTATTCACTGTCTATTTCTTTATTCCTCCTGGCACTGTCTTTCATATGTGATGCTCAGAGATTTCATCTGGACCTGAAGAAATGAGAGAAATGGCTTTAAAAACGTCTACTGTTC
Source organism: Spilogale gracilis (assembly GCA_004023965.1). Classification (NCBI taxonomy): domain Eukaryota; kingdom Metazoa; phylum Chordata; class Mammalia; order Carnivora; family Mephitidae; genus Spilogale; species Spilogale gracilis. The sequence goes on along the minus strand of PITA01002167.1, from coordinate 11,800 downwards.
GGCAATAGGATTATCAGCAACATGGTCCATTTTGCAAGATACTTAATGCCCACCAGATGTGTGATTGTGTCTGAATGTTTCTCTCTTTCTCTCTCTCTCCCTCTCTGTCCCTCCCCTAGCCCCCCCCACACACACAGAGGGTGTTCTTTCATCAGAGGACAACCCCTAGAAGTTGATTTTATCATCTGCCTTAAGTTTTTTCAAATCCTTTGGAGAATTATGTTCGTAGAATATTGCTTACTACCCCCGCTCTCCCAATACACCTGGGGACATCCAACATAGAAGACAAATAACATTTACCCCGGAGTCATTAAGTAGTGTCATAGAAAACACTACCAAAATTTATACCAACCATTAATTTCAAAGACTATATACAACACAGAGAGTCCCAGCCAACCTTCTTTTGCAAACTCACTCCCAGAACTCTGGATTACTCCTATGCAAGTGTGAGAAAGCTCAGAGTGTGTGGCATGGCCTTCCCAGGCCTCCCTCTCCCCTTTCCCACAGGTTTTTCTGGTCTTCTACAGTCCTGTTTGTACCTTGAGTCCCTCAAGAACCCCTCTGCCCACTCCAGGCTCCAACACCCTCCCGTCACCCGTGCATTACAGTCTTGTTACAAATGCTGCTTTTTCTGAAAGCCCGGTCCACATTAGCCTGTCAGCTCTTACACCAACAGAAAGGAAGCTCTAATGCTATAGGCTATAGAGCTATCTGCTCTAATAGAGAGAACACGACATTGAAAATAAAACAATGTACTCTTTCCCTTCCTTTCTTCCTCCCGGGCAACCTCCAGCTTGCCTCGCCTCCTACCTTGGAACCCTTCTAGACATAGGCACATCGTGGTTAACCTCCCAGTGAACCAGAGCCGTGAGATGCTGAGATCCCTCTCCCCCAGGCCTGGCTCCAATGGGAGGTATGGAATGCTTTCTTCCTTTTTGGAAGACAACTGTGGGGACAGAAGTCCTGACAAAGTCCCCTCCTCCCCTGCACTGAGAAAACAGGAGCCACAGACAATGAGAGACAGATGCTCTCGTCAGGATCCTATGCTTCAAGCAAGATTCAGCCCATATGGCTCAGGCTAAAGACTCCCTGCCCCTCCCCATCTTCTGAGGCCAGCCCCCCCCAAAGCCTCCTCTCCCCCAGAACACCCTCAAATTTTCCCACCAGTCAGGTGTGAACACACCAGCCATCTCCAACACCCAGAGATTTAGGGAACATGTTAGGAATAAAGGTAAACAAGACATACTAATTGCTGCTCTGACATGAGTTATAAATTAAATTAGAAGGGCCAGAGTGCTGAGCTCGCTTACTCTCCCAGCTTCCACTCTTAGCGTGATGCTTAAACAAAGAGGCACCTCAGAGGGAAGAAACTGACTCCCATGGGCACTTTTGGTATTGGAGTAACTAGGCTTTGGATGCTCTGGGCCACATCAGCTCTCCGCTTTCTTCTCTGCTGAGCTTTCAGGGCACTCTGGGCTGAGGCAGGAAGGAACCCTCATCCCAGCAATGGCCCAGAGAGGACAGACTTTCCATGGGAATTACAGCCTCAGAACCAGCCCTGACTTCGAGAAGAGCCCTGGAGGAAACTGATGGCAAGCTTTCTCATAAAGTCTGATGAGGCTTGCTTTCCCCTTTTGGGAGGTTGCTCAAGAGGGAACCCGGAGCAGATCAGAAGTTAATGCACATTGGATGCCTAGACAAAGGAATGAAGCTCTGAGTACAAGAATGAGTGAGATTGTTGGAGGCCCCAGATGTCTTGTCTTCTTGCAGGCGCCAGGTTTGTTTGGTTTTGCTCACCGAGCAGAGGGAGGTGGGAAGAAAAAGGCAGATCCACTGGGTGGGACCCGGAGGCCTTGCCTTTGCCACAAGCAATGCCTCAAGCTGGCTGAGATGAGCAGAATCCAGAGAAAGGAATGAGGATTTGCTGTTGTGTGGTCAAGTCAGAGCAGCGTGGGGACCAGGCCCTACATTTCCATTAGTTTTCCAGTAACTCCCCACCCACATGCTAGCTCTGAGTTGCTGGTATTCTCTCCTTTCTGTCCCCCCTAGAGAGAGTTGTTTCCACACCGCAGGCCAAGGCTTTATCTTCAACAAACATCATCAAGAAACCTCTGGATGCGTGGCATTGTGCTGGGCTCTGGGACGCCTGAGATGAATGGAACACAGCTACTGAGCTCAAGGAGCTTGCAGACTAGTAGTGATGCGGCAAGCAAATAGGAAATTACAGATACAGGCCACCTGCAGGCCTCCCAGCGCAAGGCCTCCGTGGCACCACACCGGGGACCTGCCACCACATGGTGGGAAGCCCACAGAGGACCAGACGCCTGAGCCAGATCCACATCTTCTCGGGGACCAACTCCTGGATCCTGCCTGGGGGCCCTTTGCCCTCCATCAGGCTCTGCAGTTCCTTGGCCACCCAGGGTGACCCCCAACCCATGTCCCCATGTCCTTCTATCTAAATTGTGCCATAAAGAACTCCTGTTTCTGCAGGGACATCAGAGAGCATGGCCAACTATCTTCTTTGCCTATCTTGGTTTTCTTCCATTGTTTTTGTTGATATAAATCCAAAGCGCCAAATACCTCTTCGATGGGAGGCCTGCAGGCTGCCAGGGAAGGATAGCACCTTGAGAATAGGGCCATTTGCATGCCTTCATTGAAGCAGACTTTCTAGCCAAGCCACCAGCTCCCTTGAAGGTGTGTCTTCCTGGGGTGATAGAGAATCAATTGGCTTGATGCAACTTCTGGATCCTTGTTACAGTCCTGGCTTAGGTCCCATGGAGGCCCTTAGACAGACATCAGTGACCTTGCCTCTCATTGCCTTTATCAGCCTTGATCCCATCCCATTAGAATGCGCCAATATTTATGCACATTTTAACAGTGAGGTCAACGGCAGCTCTGAAACAGGGTGGCCAGCCAGGAGGAGCAGGGGAAGCTGCAGGCTGTGTTCTCTTTCCCTCACCCTGCTCTTGTTTAGTCCAGAGACAGAATACCCTTCTCTGCCCAAGCCCTTATCTCCATTGCCTGAGGCCTCAGGACCCTTTGCCACCCAGACGTTCAATATTAATTAAAATAAGTAATATCTGTTGGGGATCCATATGGTCAAGGGATACTCTTTCATATGCATTCATTATCTCATGCAATCATCTCAAAATTCAACAAGATAAGTAGTATTGCTATTGAACAGATGAATAAACCAAAGCTCAGGGTAGTTGAACAGTAAGCTCAAGGTTGCTCAGTTATAACCAGGGTTATGAGAAGGGTAACAAGGTCACACAGGGTGAACCGGGATTTTAGATCATGTCTAGATCCAAAGACTGTATACTTTTACTCAATTATACTGCCTTTTGTTCTTTAGGTTAAAAAAAAATAATAAATATTTATTGAGAACCTATCACGTTACAGAGGCCACGACAGGTGGAAGATACTGAAGTAACAAACAAGGACCTTGTAAGACAATAAATGCATCCACAAGAAAATCTTACCTGGCAATAAGTACAGTGAAAAGAGTTAAAAGGGAGTGACTGGGTACCACTTTTAGATGAAGTGACAAGAAGATTCTCTTGAAAGGGTGACCATATTCAGTCACAAAGAGCAAGGAGGAACTGTCACAGGACCCTCAGGAGGCCCAGTTGCTAATCCTAGTGTAGGAACAAGCTAGGTGGGTATGAGGAAAGGAGGGAAGACCAGAGTGGCTGAAACCTAGCAAATGAGGGGGTGAGAGGTAGAAGACATGAGAGGGGAGAAGGGTGCAGAGCTGGAGCCTCTTGGCTTTTGTGTCAGAGGAAGCCATTGTGTTTTACTTTCATTGTGAGAAGAAGTCCTTGGATGCTATCTGATATAATTTCTTAAAGTTCCTTCTGGCTCTGTGTGGGGAAGGGTTGGAGAGGAACAAAATTCCAGGTGGATTTAGTTAGAAGGCTGCTACGACAGTCACTTAGGGAAGGGTGGAGTCCCTGAAGGAAGAAGAGAAATGGACATGTGCTAGATCGGTTTAGGAAGTAGGGTAAGTTGACCGACTGATGTGTTGGAGATGAGGTGTAAGAGAGAAAAGAATTGAGAAAGTCTTAGGATTCAAAATGGAGCAACTGAGTAAATTATGGTGCCATTGGTTAGAATCTGGAGGGAGGGTTGTATGAGGAGTCAAGAGTTCCATTTGAGCCATTTTTAGGTCTAGATGTTAATTAAACATGCATATAAGTTGTTGGTTATCACCGTGGAGAATGCATAACTATAGATGGGAAGGGATCCAGTTCTGTCTCTGCCACATCTTCACATTCAGAGGTAGAACAGAGGAAGAGAAGGCTGAGAAAGAGAAGCCAGTAGGGTGGGAAGAAAACCTGGAGAGGATGGTGTATGGGAAGTAGAGATATTAAAGCATTTCAAATTGATGATGGTAATGATGATGATGATGATAGTAATGATGATGGTAGTGATGATGACAATGGTGATGATGATGGTGATGATGACAATGGTGATGATGATGGTGATGGTGGTGATGTTGATGTTGATGGTGATGATGACAATGGTGATGATGATGGTGATGGTGATGATGGTTATGGTGATAATGGTGATGATGATGGTGACGATGGTGATGATGATGGTGATGATATGGTGATGGTGATGATGATGGTGGTGGTGGTGGTGATGGTGGTAGTGATAATGATACAATGGGATGATGATGATGGTAGTGGTGATGATGGTGATGATGGTGATGGTGGTGATAGTGATGATGTGATGGGATGACGATGATGGTGGTGGTGATGATGACAGAAGGGGAAGGAAGGAGACACTGTTAATGTTATAGGTGAGACAACTCAGGTTCCGAGAAAGTACTTAAAAGTGAAATTGCTGCTCTTTCTTCCCCTTGTATTCGTTGAATAAGCAATGCCCAGTTCCTCCTTTCTGTGCCCTACAAATCAGCTTCTGTGTCTCAAACGAGTCCTGACTGAGTTCTCCAGAGGTCTTGTCCTTTTTCAGCCCTGAACTTGGTTTATTAATCTCTTTGTCGGTTTCAATGCTCAGATCAGGGGAAATCTGCTAGCTTAGCCGACAGGCAAGCAGTCTGCAGCTGTGGAGGGCAATCATGTTTCTTATTTTGCTCTATTCTCCAACACAAACCCTTCTCCAGTCTCAGTCTCTCACTGGCGGCTAAACACATCACATGGTAGTCAGCTGCTGCCCCTTGCCACCCCAAACTGCTCTACACCCTTCCTTGAGACCTCATCCACTTGTCACCTCCTCTGAGAGGGTTTCCCTGAGATACCTACCCATATTCATCACTACTGTCCCTCAGAAATTATTCCATATATAATTAATTTTCATTCCTAATTAGGTTCAATTTTGTGCTTCATATTGGCAAAGTAGTTGGGTTCCGGTGACATACTTCACAGTCAAAAACATCATTACCAGAGGTGAAAGCAACAATGAAAAGAGAAATGTGTCCCTGGCTGTCCTGAAAGGGGCTACAAGAGAAAAAAGGTATCTTGGATGCCAGTTAACCTTGGGGAAGAGACATGTGAGAGCAAAGGGGCACCAGGAAGGCCCGGAATGAAGGCGCAAGGGTAAATGTGGCTAAGGTGAGACACTCCAGGTCCTGGAAAAGACCTTGGCTCTCTACCACCAGCAGTACTTGGAACATGATCTTGTGCAGCTAGCCATGGCCCTGGCCCACCCTCCCGAGAGGAGCAGGTGCTATCCTGGAAGTGAGCCCACCTGCTGCATCCCTTCCAACCTGTCCTTGTCACATCTGTCTGAAATGGACCACACACATCTGCATGTGGAAACTTCCCAACAGCAGTAATATAATTTTAGAGTGCTCCAAATTCCCTTCACCAATATTCCTATCTGCCTGGAGTAGGAAATTTTACATTTGAAGAAAAAAGCTTTCCATTTTGCCACTGTAAACAAGCAGTCTCATTTCCATAAGCACAGTTGAGGGAGCACAGAGGGGGAAAGGTGAGTCACGCTGAGGGGGAAGCAGGTATAGGGAGTGTGGAAGAGGCCAGATGAGATTCTGCTCTGAATGGAGTCATAAGACGGGGAGGGAGTGGTCTTATTAGAAGGGCAGCAGGAGACATGGGAAGAAGAGTCATGAACTCCACAAACCCCTAGGTTAGGCCCTTGTTTCTTCTAATGTATGTAGACAAACAGGGTGAAGAGAGATTCATTATTTTTCACTGCTCTGTGTACTTATGAGGCCCTAAAGAGCTGTCACCACATGCGGGGAAACACACATCATGGGTCTGCTTCCTCAAATTCTGAAGACTGCTCATTCATTCACTCAAAAAGTATGTACTGAACATCTATTATATACAGACCCCATTCTGGGTGCTTGCAATAAGCCACTGAACAAAACACATAGGCCCCTGCCCTTGGGATACTAATACTCAAGTAATAAAACCCAGACAATAAGCTACAAACATGATGAACAGTAAAATATGTGGGATGTTAGAAGTGATGAGAGCAGAGTCTGGAAAAGAGACACTCTTTCCCTAGATATGCCTCCTAAATCCAGCAACGTCACATACAATCTCACTTTGTTCTCTATTACCAGAAGTTGCCACATTGCTCACTTCTCTCTCATTCCACCAAGCACCCTCCTCCTCATACATGACTTGTACTATGCATGTATCAGACCCAGAGAGGGTGTTCAATCACAAATATGAAATTGAATTAGTCATCCTAGTTTGGGAGCACAAATTCTGTTCCCTGATGGAAATCCTCTTTAGAGATTATATGTTTACCCTAGAGTCCCTTTTCCGCAGACCCTGTGTCTTCTGTGACACTTGTGAGAAATGTGGTTATCCAAGGACAGTTGGTCTAACTTGGGAAGAAAAGAGAAAATCGCATTCCTATTACTACTGGTTTCCATTCTTTTTCTGCTTAGGTCTCTCAGGAGCCCCATCTCTACCCCTCGCCCAGAGTGACTCCTTCTTTTGGTTAGTTACTCATTCCTGACCCAGAAAGAGACATGGGGAGTGAGGCAAACACCATCCTTACCCATGTCCCACAAGTGACTGTTTTGAAATTTACCATATAAAAGATCAGAGTGTGCTCTGATTTCATCTCCCCTCCAGCCCATGTGCACACATGCATGAAATGAAGAAACCAACATCCCTCCACAGGCCCTGCACTGGGGCAATGGGCAGAAACACTCTCAGATGATAAGGTCATGAAGCATACGGAACTGTTCTTGGATAGCTCTCTTGCCCTTCACTTATTCTCATATGTATTATATCAAGTTCTGTAAAGACACAGTTAACCCGTACTTTTAAATTCAGTGTATGTGGAAAGTAGAGGAGTAGGCTCAAAAATCCAGGGCGTATGTGCCAGAGATCTTTGAAGCTTTGCCCCCGTTCTCTTTCTCTTCTCGCTCATACCTGGTTCTGATCCAGTCTGATACATGTACTCTCATCAGAACCACCTCTCTGTTGATGACTCATAGACCTATATTTGCAATCCAGTCTTCTCTGTGCCGTGCAATGGAGCATCTCACAGCATCCCAAGGACTGTCCCTACTTTGCTCACTACCAGGTTTCTCAATACCATACAACTATTAAAAACTCAAAACCTTCCTACCATCACCTCCAAGCCTGGACCTCTGCCATCATCATTGATAGCTTCGCCACCATCTAGGGTGCAAGCATCATTACTGACTCTCCCTTGTTCTCACCCTCATATTCAATTTATCCAAAGTCCTAACAGGTGTGTGTCTTAAATGTCTCTTGAACATACCAACTCCCATTGTCTCTGTGGCCACCATCTTCATCCCAACACCCATCCCATCTCACTTGGAGCAAGCAGACATCCAGTCAATTTCCACTTGGTTCCCTCTCTCATCAGATCCTCACATTGCAACCTGAGGAATATCTAAATGCAAATCTAAGAGTGCTACTTGCCACCTATGCTTAAATTGAAAAATAACTTCAGTGGTTTCCTGTTGCTTTAAGAATAAATACCCAGATTCTTATGGCATAGGCTGCACTATGTCCCCATGAAATGTCAAGTTTACCCCACCCAGTAGCTCAGAATGTCGCTACATTTGGACATAGTGTCTTTAAAGTGGTAATTCAGTTAAAATGAGATCATTAGGATGTATCCTAATCCAATATGATAAGTGTTCTTATAAGAATAAGACATTTGGACACAGGCAGAGAGAGGACAGTGTGATATCTCAGAGAGAAGATGGCCATCCACAAGCCAAGGCTAGACCTCAGGAGAAGAAAACCCTGCCAATACCTTGATCTTGACTCCTGGCCTTCAAAATCGTGAAAGAATAAATTTCTATTGCTAAAGCCACACAGCCTGTGGTGCTAATTTTGGGGAAAATTTGTTGTGCTGCAGTAGATAACTAACGCAGCTCAACTCGAACTCCTCTCCTGGGCTTGCCTCTTTCTACTCTCTTGCTCTGAGTTCTAGCCTCACTGGCTTTCTTACCAGGCCTCAAGTACCCCACATTCCCCAAGCTCATATTTCTAAAATGCACCCCTACGTTTTTACTTGAGTCTTACTCATCCTTTGACTATATTTCAAAAGCAAATTCTTAAGGAAATCTTTCCTGACCTCTAGCCTAGTAATACGCTCTCATTAAACCATGCTCCTTTCCTTTAGAAGACTTTCCTCAGCTTACTATTTATTCTTTAGGGTCATTATTGAATTGATGTCTGTCTTCCCCACCAAACTATAAGCTACATGAGGCCAGAGATGGTGTTGTTTTTGCTCGCCTCTCTGTCCCCAGTACCTATACAATTTGGTCTGTCATAAATAATTATTGGATGACTGGGCGGTTGAATAGATTTTAGCCAATACTTGTCAATCCTTGTTCTTGAGGAATAAACGTTACATTTCAGAAATGTCCTTCTGTTGAGTCTCCTAGTTACAGGGTCATGTGTAAACCTACAAACACTATTAACCAAATCTGTAGCCAAACATGACTTAATCAGGGCTCAGAGATCTGCACGGTTTGCTTATACACTTTACACCATTAGAAATTATTTTGTCTTCCTTTCGTATCTTTGTAAAAATTCCCTTTAGAAATTCCATGAGGTATGGCCCTGTTTTTGGACATAGGACAGCAAGTCTGGAACAGGTGAAAAGGATCAAGCTCCCTTGGAGATGGGCGGGGCAGCTGGGAGGGTTGCCCCTCTTCTTTGCAGCTGTGGGACACCATTGGAGGGGTTTGGTGGGAGGAAGTCTGTGTAAGGCCGGCGCTTCTGGAGTCCAGATGCAGTCCCTATGCCGATGGCATGCTGTGAAGAGCTTTGCTTTAATTGATGAGCCTTGAGAAAAGAAGGCCGAACCAAACATCGGTTATGAATTGGATCGTCCTTCCTCGTAGAGACAATATAGCGTTCATGGCTCAACGCCTGATAGAGTGATCCTAGAGGAGAGAACCCCAACCCATTTTTTAAGACAAATATCATAATTTCAAATAAAAAAAACAGATGCTTTAAAATCCAAGAGCTTTATTAAATCAAACTATTTAGCTGCACTTAGTCTGGTTTGCCTTAGTTTGAATTTGTGTTGTCTGTAAGCAGAGTTTAGGAACAACAATTCTTTAAAAGAAAAAAGAAAACCCCAGAAGGCTGTTTATGCTGTGCCTCTTTATCTCAGGCTATTTTGCATATATATGTGCGTACGTGTATCTGTAATTTCTCCCTACGACCCGAGAAGGCCAGACTTAGGAAGAGCTTTTATCCGCTATTTAATCAAGGAAGGAGCCTTAACTCAAATAAGAGCCTGAGAGGGCACGCGGGCTGGGAGAACGTGTCCAAGCAAGAGTGGGAGAGTCTGGGCACGAGAGAGAGCATTTTTATAAACAGACTCTCAAGATAAAAACCTGAACAAAGCAGCAACAAATGGCTCCTTTCTGCATCTTTTCCCCCCCTTTCTTTCTTGAAGCTCCTGACAGGCTCAATTCCCTTTCTGCATAATCTCCGCTCATTTCTTTCTGGAGCAATGTCAGTGTTCTGAATACAGAGATACATCACCACTTCTTTCCCCTTGAGGTTGCTCCTTCCTCCGGCTACAGATAGACATGAGAGCTGAGCCCAGCCCCGCAATGGGCTCAGTGGCTTCAAAACCTGCCTCCGCCTGCGCCCAGGGCTCTCCCTCACCTCGGATGGTGTTTGTGATTTAATTAACTGCAAGCCGCAGATGGTGGCTGACATCTGGCCTCGGTCCCCCTTGGGGCGACACAGGGGCGCCCCGGCCTGCTGACCCCTGTGAGCACCTCTTGCCAGATGCATCTCACTTAAGCCTCACGACTCCCCTGGAGGAGGGTTCCTCCCACCTTCATCTTGCAGATAAGCCTACGGAGTCTCCAAGAGATGGCTTTGTGTCCATGGAAGGAGCCCTGGCTTGAGAGTCAGCCTGCCTTTCCACCACAGTGAGCTCTCCGAGGCTTTTATCTTTCTCCATCCAAGTGTTCTCCCCAGAGAACATTCCTTTGTGGCCTAACCTCCCCTCCTGGGTTTCTCCAATCGGCTATGCCCCATGGCCTCTTTGAGCTTACATTAATTCCTAACTCATCAACCACTCCTTAAGCATCTCCCATGCAATGTCTGGAATTCCTTCTGTGGAGCTTCCTTTCCAGTTCCTAGAGACAGGCAGCAAACAAGCGGGTGTGTCCGTGCTCGCCTGGAGCAAGGGCTGAGCGAGGAGGAGAGCCCAAGCAGGCACAAAGCAGAGGGTGCGACAGAGAGCGCTCTGCCCACCAAATGTCATGTTTGGAACCTCTAATGTGGAGGGGGGGGGGCGGGGGGAGGGCTGGGGAAGAAGGGGCGCAGCGGAGGGGCTTTGTCCCCCAGGCAGGGCTCTGCCTTATCACCTGCGACGCAGCTGGTCACTGACCCCGAGCAGCCACGGGAAGCATGGGCTCAAGCCAGCAGGAAATTTGGACAATTATTCTGCCCTCATGGGGGTTCCCGAAGCACATCATTGAGGACGCCACAGCACTCCTGCTGCAGGACCATGCTCAGGAGTGAGGGCACGGCTTTTAAATTCCCCGTCCTGTACCCTGTGGCTTCTGGCTAAGCTCTGGGGAAAGCCCGTCAGCAAAGTGCAGCTGCTTGGTGTCCCCCCCCCCACACACACACACAGCAGCGCTCTGCACACGGCGCTCGCCTCAGAGCTGTTTTGGGACCCTTGGGTGGCTGGACGGCGCCTGATGTGCCAAGTCCCTGTCCCGCTGCCACTGTTAAAATGGGCTTAGCAGGAGCTGGGCTCAGAGAGCATCAGGACCAACAGACACGGAAGTGGAGCCGGGGCCTCTGTGAGCCCATGTGTCACTCCTCGGCTGACAGCTGTGGCCTCCCCTTCTCCCCAAGAGCTGTTTCTTTCTCTCCGTTTGCCATTTCTCATGTCCTGCCCATTTCTCTGCCCCATATTTCCCACTCATTGACTCCTGGAAACTCACCCATCAGAAGCTTCTCCTCAAGCCTTTTCTTCCCTCACCCACCCACCCAATTCTTCAGGCCTCTGCACAAAATAAATGCCATCTCCAGCCCCCGGCAGTTTGCACCTTCCCTGTAAAATGCACCTTGGCTTTTTCTTTCCCTCCACAATTCCTTTGTCGCCATGTCCCTTGATGGCTCTTGATGTGTCATCCATGGCCTCTCAAGTCCGTCCCTGCCCCTCTAGGACTCTGCCAACCACTTGGTTCATGCTCCAAGTGTCCTCCTCGGATAATACAACCCATTGCTTTCTACCTTCTGTCCTCTTCCTCCTTTCCCTTTTCTCACCACTCCCATCTGCACAGCCCCCTCTCCACCCTCAAAGCACACCTCACACCCACGTACAC
>PITA01002166.1:151172-169326 GCA_004023965.1 Spilogale gracilis | reverse complement strand
ATAGAGCTACCCTATGACCCTGCAATTGCACTACTGGGCATTTACCCCAAAGATACGGATGTAGTGAAAAGAAGGGCCATATGCACCCCAATGTTCATCGCAGCAATGGCCACAATCGCCAAACTGTGGAAAGAGCCAAGGTGCCCATCAACAGATGAACGGATAAAGAAGATGTGGTACATATATACAATGGAATACTATGCCTCCATCAGAAAGGATGAATATCCAACTTTTGTAGCAACATGGACTGGACTGGAAGAGATTATGCTGAGTGAAATAAGCCAAGAAGAGAAAGTCAAGTATCGCACGGTTTCACTTACTTGTGGTGCATGAGGGGTAAACTGGAGGACAGTGGGAGAAGGAAAGTAAATGGGAACTAGGGTAATCTAAGGAGGGAAACGAAACAACAGAGACTTTGGACACAAAAACAAACTGAGGGACTTGGAGGGAGGGGGTGGAGGGATGGGAGAGCCTGGTGGTGGGTGCTGGGGACACCTAAAGCGTGGAGCACTGGGTGTGGGGAATGGGGAATGAATCTTGGAACACCGGAAAAAAAATTTTAGTAACAATAAAAAAAAAGAAAAAAAATATATTGGTCTGATGAGAACACATAATATATTCTCCTGAAACAGTGAAATTGTCTTAGTATGGAGGCTCAGTATACAGTTGGTGCTCAATAGAGGTGCTTAAATCTGAATCTGGATCTCGTTTTTCCTAATTTTTGAATTATTTTGAATTTTGAGTATGTCATTTTAGAAGGTTATAGAAACATCCGTTATAAATGACCTTTTTGGGTTTTTTTAATTATTATTATTTACTCAATAATGAGTTCCTCACTCGCTCTACATCCACATTTCCATTTTACTCCCTGTGACTCTATACAGATTAAGACGTAATCTCCTATACATGAAGGTAGAGGACACATTGTAGTTAATGCAACTTTGAGCCAAGATCCTGAAACACATATTTTAATAAATAATCATTGCTCTGCACAAACTCTTCTCCAAAGAACAAACTTTACAATGGTTATGAGCAACTCTTACTGCACCAAATTTTCTAACATCAATGTCCTGAGATCCCTAAGCTGCCAGCTCTCAGCGTCACTGTCCAGTTGCTTTAATTAACCATAGGTTTAGTTTTCCTTGCATTCTAACTGAGTCCTTGACTAATTGTGCATTAAATACTTGGCAGAACACCACATACAGTCTTACAAAGCCTTCATTCCTCCCAACTTCAATCTGGGAAACTACAGATGTCAGAATACTACTGTTGTTAGTTTCCCATGGAAACAAAGGAAAGAGGACAAGGTTAAAGTGACTCAGGATCAAGACCCACAGGCATACATTCGAAACTGGAAATGCTTTTCCTTTATGCTCTCTTCTCCTGAGCTTGATTTTCCTCTTCCTGATTTTCCTACTCGCCACATGAATGTTGGCCTTCGTGTCACAGATTCAAGCCTTTCACTTAACACACATTTTTTTTTCCTTGAACACAGAACTCCTGCTTGGGGATTCTTAGCTAAAATATCACCTATAAAATCTTGTTCAGTATTATCTTCCCATAATTTCCACCTTATGTTTTAAAGTTGTTTGGATGAGCCATTGGATTGGTCATTGGGCTAATTGCAAAGTTGATGATTTCTTGCCCCAATCCTGCAGGCCTCAAACCAGAATTATTAACAGAGTGCTCGAAGCGTGGACTAACAGGCAAACTCAGTGAGCTGGTTGGCATTGGGTGGGCGATATGAACCAGACAGAATCATCACATTACAATCTAGGACACCAGAGTGCTCTGGCCTAGCCCCTCACTCCCTATACAGCCAGCCCCTTCCCTGTAGGCTTGTTTACTTATAAAGGGCTAAAGGATGATTTTTCCAAAAGATCACTTTCAAATTCACAAAGTCATAACTGTTGCATGAATATTAAATGGACAGGGCACACCTGGGTGGCTCAGTCAGTCAGGCATCTGCTTTCAGCTCAGGTCATGATCTCCAGGTCCTGGGATCAAGCCCAACGTCGGGCTCTGGCTCTGTGGGGAGTCTGCTTCTCCCTCTGCTTCTCATGCCACTCTTGTGCTCTGTCTCAAATAAATAAATAAAATCTTTAAAAAATATTAAATGGATATATTTAACGGACTCAGAGAAGAATGCGAAAAACAGATCTATCTAAAACCTCAAAAATACTGAAATGAATTTGTGATAGATGCAAAACGAGGCAGAAAATGTAATCTTCGTAATGATGCTTGGGTCATTTCTTTTTGCAGGGTAGAAATCAATTGTCTCACCAGCAGACAAAATTAATTTGCATTTCTAGTAGTTTTGTACAATGACAGAGCTGCGGTATAGCCTAGTCAAAGACAATAAAGGCACAGCCCCCTACAGAATGAGATCACCCTAGAGTATCTGCTAGACAATTTCCAGAATTCTGTTAAAATGACAATCTGTAATCTGCTGCCCATTTCAAAGGCTTTCAAAAACTTTCCCAATAAGCTTGCCCTGGAGATCATAAACACTGTCTCCTAGAATTACGCTCGATCACAAAAATGCTGGTCTTGTTGGGTTGAGCCTCTTATTTCCATGGCTGTTGCAGGAATGCTAATTAACCATATATCTGCTTTGTAAATTGAGAACCATGCCTTCGGAGTTATTACCAAGGCCACAGAATTAAATCTTGTGTGGAAGTTTTCATAAGGAGATGGATTTTATCTTTTAAGGGGGTGCCATTTGCTATCCTAAAGCTAGGAAACCAGGTCCGAGAAACTGTCCACCAGACGTCACTTACGGCACTGGCAGACCTGGGTGACTTCTGTCCTTCAAGGTCCCTCAAACTCGCCAGGGTTCGTGGCCTGCCAGGAATTGATCTTCCTTGCCATCTGTGAGGACTGGACCGTAAGTCACCTTAACCCTGAAAAATAACCTTTTTTTTCTTGAAAATTGATTGTTTTTCCTGATTAAATCAGAATTCTTTTCAAACATGACATTCCTTCGGTGGCCTTGGTTGCCCAGTTCAATTATTCTGGTCAAACGGTGGATAGGTTTATAGTAAACCTAGCTAAATAACTATGTTGCCATGAGAACTAAAGGGAGTTGATAAGAGTTGGTGAATTTGGAGGGAATCAGCGAGAATTGGATATCATTTAAAAATGTTTCCCTTCCTTTTACAAAAGAAGAGTGTAGTTAACTAAATGTTCTAAGGAATGATTCAGGAAGAAAAAGTGCTTCCCAATATAGACATAAAAATAGAGCGTTAACAAAGCATCAGCAAAATTCCGAGCAACTCATCACAACAAAATTGTTGTCATTGGTTCCTTCATCTTCTTGTTCTGTTCAATCATGGGGTTGCCAACCTGTTTTCCAAAAGTTATCTGCTTCCAGGCCAGGAAGAAACCAGAACACCCTGCCTCAATCGGTGGTACAGTTTGATGGTATCTAAATGGTGTATGTCACAAACTTGTTCCCAAGTGTCTCTACTTAGAAACGTCAATAGTTCAAAGCGTCTGCTATTGTCCTTTCCACCAAAGATCTAAAACTGAAGGCAAAACTGCTGGCCTGTACCTTATGAGAAGGCCTTCAGGCAAGCAAGCACTGGAATACAACAAAGATATCTGCAGATGACAAATACTTAATGATTGTGGTTAATTTATTACTGTCATCAGTAATACCAGAATACGGCAGGATAAACTCCCTATCAGAGTACGAGGCATAATTAGTTCAGAAAGGTTTGATCAATGTTTCCCCTGAGAGTAAAACCAACCTCCAGAGTCTTCTCATAAGGCATAGACTTTCTGAAATATTTGTATTAATAACATTGCACATCAAAAAACGTAAGCAGAGGCTAAACATCTTCTAATCTGACAGCTTTTTTCCTTGTAGTTCTTGCAGTAGCATTGAACTAATTTAAGAGAGACCTAACATATTAAACAAACTTAATTATTTCTAGTATTTCTCTTTTTATATGGAAAAAACTAAATCTTTGTGATTTTCCTGGGCCTTTGGGAAATCTCAAAGATAGTTTTAGGTGTAAAAGATATCCTACAGTTTTTCTTTTATTTTTTTTCTAAATATAGGATCCAGGATTGGTGAGGGAAAGTCAGAGTTGTCAGAGGAGAGCTGAGACACTTGATTTTGGTTGGATCATTGGTGTCTGAGAACCAACTGCATGGTGACAACAAAATATTTTGAAATACACATAAAGGTAATACATTCATAAAGAACCCTCACTCTTTCACAAGTGAGAGAAATTTGTTCTTTGGATTTTACTCTTAAACAATCAAAGACATAATAAAGTCAACATAAAGCATAGAAAATTGTTCTAGTGGGCCCAGATCCTCTACTACGTAGACAGATTTTCAGAAAGTGAGGAATATTCTTTCATCTTGCAAATAATGATATTAATCAGCAAACCAATGAAACAAACCTATCAAAAATGAGCCAACTTAGCTAAAATTTTAACTTATTTTAAGCCTTCTTTTCAGATTCAGCTGTTATAAATCAAAGCAAATAAAATTTACTTTTCAGATCCTGTCTTTCATGAACCTCTTCCATATTCTGGAAAAATAGACTCTTTCATAGAACAAAAATTTTTTTCCTGATAAAACAAAGCCACATATCCATTTGCATTTTCTCTATCATTATTACTGGTAATGTCATCTCAACCATGTTTATTAATTATAACTTGGACCAATGTGAAAATTTCCTATTTCACAGAGAAAATCAGAGGGTATATTATTGAGAAGTATCTATCATTTTGCAGTGTTTTTTTTTTAAGATTTTATTTATTTGACAGAGAGAAACACAGCTAGAGAGGGAACACAAGTAGGGGAGTGAGAGAGGGAGAAGCAGGCCTCCTGCCGAGCAGGGAGCCCATGTGGGCCTCGATCCCGGGTCTCCGGGATCATGACCTGAGCCGAAGGCAGTCGCTTAACCAACTGAGCCACCCAGGCTCCCCATCATTTTGCAGTGTTTAAGCAGAATAACATAGCTTGTGAATATGATTAACACACTTTCTACACCCACACCCATCCCTTTTATACTGTCTCAAAGTGGCAAAAGTGAACCTGTTTATTAACATGAATGACCCAAAGATAGCAAGTAGAAATATGAAGCTAACAATTATGTTCAGACCTTAATATTTCAGGATTCCATATTACGTGGAAAGTATCAATGTACCCAAGAACTACCCATTAATTAGCTCAATTTAATATTAGTTTAAGACTTTAAATTACCTGGAGACCTTGGAAATTATGTTTAAGCTGACACACTACAAAACATAATTACTATTGATATAAAAAGTTTGTTAGAATAATGACTCAATTTAGTTGAGCACAAATTACTTTTTGTAATCTTTAACAATGTGTAGGAGTATTATTAGCTTATTTGATCATGCGACCTTCAGAATTTTAGGAAATTCAGACTGATTATTCTCTCCATGAATGAGAAAATCAAATAAGTAAAATAACACATGTCCTTATATGCCCTTAATACTGATGAATCAGACAAAACATAGATTTATTTTTGAAAACCATAACGAGTAAACCAGTCCAATTCACCAAAGCTTTACCTTACTTCTGTAAATGTGGGTTCTTAAAATGTTTCTGATTGCAGCAGAATAATCATTTTAGCTGTAACTCTCTTAAATTATTAGAAATTCAATTTCATTACTTTGGAGAAAGATTCAGAAATATTTAATATATATAAGTATATATACTTATTTCAATAAATGATCAGAAGAGAGCTCTTTTAAGACACGTAACAACTTAATTTATTAATATCTTCTGGAGATAGGGGATGAGGTGGGGGAGGGCAGAAATCCTACTAACACAAGAGGAAGAGCCTTTCTTAGTTATATACTTGGACATGCAGACATGAAGAAACATTGAGAATGGGTAGCTTCAGTTCTACAATCTGTCTCGGGTCTGAAATACACACAGCCAAACAAAAACTCTATGGCCTGATCTCAAAGAGTTGTCTCCTTCCAGAAAGTCTTAACTGATCAAAGCTTAGACTAGACAAAGGGTGAAAAAATGAAATTTCTGATTTTCTGTCACCCAGCAGAGAAGAGATCACTATCCTCCACCTGTAGAAATCAACAAACCGGAGATGGTTGAACCAAATTTCCAATCACTGCTCTCTCTCCAGTGTGGAGTAAGTTAGCACCCATGTGGACCATCTGTTCGAACCAGAAACAAAAACAAAACACTGAATAATGGGAAAGGAATCAAATAAAACAGAGCATCCACAATAGTAAACCTTAAGTTACTCTGAACTCAGGAAACAAGAGAAAACCCATACGGGCTTGAATGGTCCATGACTTGTACTGCTCCAGCAACACAGTTTGTCAGGTATTTCTTCATAGCCAATGGTACCTCCAAACTAGTAAAGAATAATCCAAATGGTAAAATCATGTCTCTCATTCAAATATAAACAAGTGTGAAAAGAGTTGGTTTTTCTCATCAGTTATTGAGGGAACTCTTTTGGTTAAGCACCTATGCCTAGAATGTTCAGCCAAATTGATGAGCCACAAAATTTGCCCAGTTTTATCTAGTTGTAGCTACTGGGAATGAAGATGTCAAAGCAGACAGTAGTGACCCTATTCCCTTATCCTACCAATGAAACATCGTATCTATCACACGCTCTTTGTAATTCCAACAGTCATTAAAAGTATTCATTATGTAAAATCTGATTTGTGTAATTGTCAAAATACATTCAAAATGTGACTAAGTAAGTTGGAAATCCAGTTGGACCATCATGGCCAGTGTTCTGCAGTGATGTGTACTAGAGGCTGAAATCGCCAGCTCAGTTTCCGGCACTGACACTGACCAACTGTGCATGGCCAATGCTTGAGGTCCAGTGTCTCATTCATAAAACTAAGGGTCAGGATGGATGGCCTCTGAGGGCCTTTCTGGCTCCAAGGTCAATGGCAATGTTGTCAACAAAAGGTCATCAGACAACCGTGTTGTATTCGCCTGGTGTCTACACAATTAATAAATTTCTGGCCTCCTCCATAAACACAACAAACAAAATTGGGGTGGGAACCAAGAATCTGTGTTTTAGATAATGTCGTATTATTCTTGCACAATTGAAGTTTGAAAACCTCTAGTGTATGTTTTTCCCCCCTGGGAAGAAAACAGTTATGACTAAAAACTAGTTATCAGATTGTTCTGGTAAATGGTACACTACTCACTGCCTTCAAAGCAAAGGCCATCCACATTGAAATTTGTCTGAAATAATGTTGAGAAGAAGCCAGGTTGCCACTATTTTAAAAGTAGTTTTGGGTGCACCTGGGTGGCTCAGTTGGTTTAGGCGACTGCCTTCAGCTCAGGTCATGATCCTGGAGACCCCGGATCGAGCCCCACATTGGGCTTCCTGTTCCGCGGGAAGCCTGCCTCTCCCTCTCTCACTCCCCCTGCTTGTGTTCCCTCTCTGGCTGTGTTTCTCTCTGTCAAATAAATAAATAAAATCTTTAAAAAAAAAAAAGCAATCGTTGTAGTCCACCACATCAACAGGTGACAGAAGAAAAATTACGTCACTTGATACAGATAAAAATATGTGACAAAATTCAACATCCAATCATGATGAAAACTCTCAGCACACTGAAAAAGACAGAGAAGCTTCCTCGACTTTATTTTAGAACATTTCCAAAACAACTTTTATTTTTACTTTAAATTTACTTTATTTTTTTCAGTGTTCCAAGAGTCATTGTTTATGCCCCACATCCAGTGCCCCACACAATATGTGCCCCTTCCTTCCAAGTCCTTCAGTTTGTTTCTGTGTCCAAAGTCTCTCATGTTTCATTTCTCTCCCCAAATTAAGATACAGATGTAGTGGGACGCCTGGGTGGCTCAGTTGGTTAAGCGACTGCCTTTGGCTCAGGTCATGATCCTGGAGACCCAGGATCGAGTCCCACATCGGGCTCCCTGCTCAGCAGGGATTTTCTCCCTTCTTCTGTTAAGATTTTCTCCCTTCTTCTGTTCCTCCCCTCCAACTCGTGCTCACTCTCTCTCTCACATAAAAATTAATTAATTAAAAAATAAAAATGCTAGTTTTCTCTCACTCCCCCTGCTTGTGTTCCCTCTCTCACTGTGTTTCTCGCTGTCAAATAAATAAAATCTTAAAAAAAAAAGATACATATGTAGTGAAAAGAAGGGCCATATGTACCCCAATGTTCATCGCAGGAATGGCCACAATCGCCAAACTGTGGAAAGAGCCAAGGTACCCATCAACAGATGAATGGATAAAGAAGATATGGTCCATATATACAATGGAATACTACATCTCCATAAGAAAGGATGAATATCCAACTTTTGTAGCAACATGGACTGGATTGGAAGAGATTATGCTGAGTGAAATAAGCCAAGTAGAGAAAGTCAAGTATCACATGGTTTCACTTACTTGTGGTGCTAACATCATACTTAATGGTGAGAGATGGGATGTTTTTCCCTTAAGATCAGGGACAAGGTAAGATGTTCTTTCACACCATTCCTATCCAACACTATACTAGAATTCCTAACAGTGCACTAGGACAAGAAAGAGAAATAAAAATTATATATATTGGAAAAGAAGAAAGAAAACTGTCTTTATTCACAGACGATATGATCATTTATCCAGAAAATTTCAAAGAATGTACAAAATAACTCCTGGAATTAATAAAAGAAGATAACAAGGTCATAGGATAGAAGGTTAATACACAAAAGGCAATTGCTTTCTTTTAACTGGTTTCTCTTTCACTGGGAAAAAAAACCTTAATCCAAACAAAGAGCACTGCCACTCTGAGAAGGTTTGGCTAAACTGAGGAGAAAATACACTGACAAATTAATATCCTCTGAAAGAAGTGGCACAACATATGCTTTTTCTTTTTATAGTCCTCATTTTAGATTTTTTTGGGGGGATTGGATGGGAGGAAGGATGCTGGCTCCGAGTCTGATTCAGAGGAAAAATGGCCTAACTAAAAGTGACAGGCTTTGTAGTTATACTTTAGTATCAAAAACAAACAAACAAACAAACAATTTGATGCAGGGACATAGGAACTTACCCTTCCTTTATACAAATGGAAGACTTAAATCTCTCTGCCACTTGAAAATTTCAGGGTAGAAGAAATTATGTTAATACCTTTTCAAAATAATTCTGATAATCTTCTTCGTTCCTATATATTCATTTTTTTTTCAATTTGAAAGTAGTCATTTATTAACTTACCAGATTACAAAAAATACTCCTGGTAGATACCTTAGTTCATCCTTCTAATAAGCCTATTGATTTGGTCTGCCCCCTTGCCAGCATCTCTACATTCTGCAAAATGGATGGTCTTTTCCTCCATTCCCCCTTATGGAGAAGATAATTGAAAGTCCATAAAAAGTTGCTTTTTTGAAATGTTTTCCAATGGTACAGATCTCAGGAGTCAGTTCCTCTATGCATATGATGCTCTATCTACTGAGAGGTGGAGGGATCAATGCATTATCTGTGGGGTGATCTGCTTCTTGTTGATTTCGCCATAATCACGCTTGTAGCTGAATTCATTCATCAACTGCACAGTTGGGCCCCCTTGTGCTCTATATGGTTCCACAGTCCTTAGCATGTTAACTGTAGCCTTATAGAGCTTAACGAAGTTGCCATGAAGGTCTAGCAAAGGTAAAGAAGCTCCAATAGCTGTCGAACCCTTGGGATCACACCATTGATACCACCGATCCTGATGATAAATGCCAAACTGGGTTCCACAGGTATGGGAAATTGCCAGCTCCTCTAGCTAACCATTCAAATCTCAGTTCTGTCCACCTGCCTGTATTCCTTAGGGCAATGCTTAGCTTTTTCATAGATAGGCTTCTTACATATTCACTTTAAAGAAGAACCATTTGTCATTTTCCCTAAATGCCTTCTGCCCTTTGAAATATTTTTATGCAGCCTTTTAGGGCCTTCTGTCTGTTATCCAATGGGCTGTGATTCTCTGTGCCCACTCTCTGACAATGTGTGTGTGTCATCAAACACAAGGGTTGCAAGGGTCACGATAGTAATTACTACCCTGTTACTAGACAGCCAGTAATTGCTGCAATAAAACGAGGCATAAATGTTCAGACCACAACTGGTTCTGGCTCCTTTACGTTCATGAAGGCCACTTTACCCAGCTTTCCGTGGAGCTCCACTGAACGGTCTTCCAGAACCCTGAAATCTGACAACATTTCCAAATCCTGGGGCTAGTCCCATGGGCTCCTCTGGAGAGACAGGGCTATGGGAACCAGGATGAGTTAAGTGACACTGTCTTTGGGGGTTCGTGTGGGCCCCCTTGAGCCTCGCACCACCCACCTCACTTCCCTGAATGCTCAGAGCCCTGGACAAATGAAAAATGTACAGCAGAGCACAACATCCAGCTTTTGCATTATGGGAATGCAGAGACCCTTGCCTCAGCCCCGCCCAACAACAATAGAATATTCTGTCTCAACTCCTTCTGCCCTTACTGGGCATGCTGAACCCGCCAGAGGTGGGTCTTCAGCCTGTCCAACACTCCGTTCACTGTTCCCACGCCCACTGACACAGCTCCCCAAATAAAAGAACCCTAAGAAACAAAACACCCATTCAAAGGAATTTCTGCATATAAAGGCACAAAACAGATATTGTGCCTTTTATATCTTTCAGGAGAGTCAAAAGACCCCAATCTTGGTGATTAATATTACCCAAACCTGGTTCATATCACCAGCTTCCCAGGAGAAAAATTATCGATTTCACAGCATTTCAAACTAAACTATATTACTGGTGATGCATCTTTCCCCAACCAGAACCAAGACCCCATTTGTGTGAGTATGTGGGCGAGGTCCGAGTACATAGCAACCCAGAACCAGTAAGTTGTCCGGAAAACCTTCATTTTTTCAAAAATGTGTGAAACTTTGCAAGGATCTGAGTCTTTTCCTTTCATCCCTCCTTTCTAAAAGATAGCACAAGACCTACTGACAAGTCTAGGCTTGACACCTACTTGTTGGAATCCAGAAAAGAAAGAGTGACAAACTTTGCACCCCTCTGGGAGAGGATCGCTTTCAAAACAAACAAACAAAAACACCCTTCTGCAAACGAAGAATGATTAGCAATTTGTGAGAGTTCCTTGTCTCTAACCTTACAGAGGAACTATCTCCTCAGGGATGAGAAGCTTTTTTTGAATTAGAAAAAGAATTCTCTTCAGGGAATTCCTATCAAAAAGAGAGAGAGAGAGAGAGAGAGAGAGAGAGAGAGAGAGAGAGAGAAAGAAAAAAGAAAGAAAGAAAGAAAGAAAGAAAGGAAAGAAGGAAAAGGAAAAGGAAAAGAAAAAGGAAAGAAAAGAAAAGAAAAGAAAAGAAAAGAAAAGAAAAGAAAAGAAAGGGGGAGGGAGGGAGGAAGGATGGAAGAGAAGGAGGGAGGGAGAGAGAGAGAGAGAGAAAGAAAAAAAGAAAGAGAAAAAGAAAGAAAGAAAGAAAGAAAGAAAGAAAGAAAGAAAGAAAGAAAACATGTCCTATTTCCTTTTCTCACTGGAATACTCTAGTAGAAATGCACACCACAATAACAAGAGAGAATATTCCAGGAAGCTTCTGTATACATGACCAAATCATAGGAAAAAAAATATATGAACTCGTAAAAGTAGAAGTACCCACTCTGGTACAAGTATACATTCCCTAGGTTCCTATCGAAATCTTGCTTAAGCTCTTCCTTTGGAGGATTCATTTCACGAGATTTAAAATGAAACTGAAGAAGTAGAGTCGAGAAAATCACCAAAGAAGCGGTATGAGAGATATTATGGATGAGGGAAAACAGCAACGCTGGCATTCACTCTACGACTCCATGAATCCCAGCGAAACTGAGAAAAGGAAGCAAACAGTCGGAAGTTATTGTGTATAAATGGACCAGATGTGCGAGAACATCTGAGAACCTCCTCTGCCAAGGGGCAGAGCGGGAAGAGCGGGGGAGCGAGAATCAGAACAACGGAAAGCATGGGGAAGAGCAAAGGACTGCGAACCCCAGCAAATGACAAGGAATGAAAGCCATGAAACCACAATGATGAGGCATTAGACTCTGCAAGGAAAAAGGAGGAGGAAATAAACATAAAACAGACCATTTTCACACGAATTGCTGCACGCTCCTAACCAATCGAGAGGAACATTGTGTAGCTACTAAAACAATATGGAAAATAAAAGCGAATGTTTGTAGAAGTTCAAAAAGTAAAATAACGCAAGAATCTAATTACAATTTTGGGAGGATAAAAGGGAAGGCACAGAAGATTGAAGAGAAAATTGAAATGACCTCTTAGCCTTTCTCCTCCCTGGATTTCCGTAGGGATGCTATTCAAAAATAAATTAAAAGGTTATGTGTTTAACCACTCAGACAGGAAGGATAACAAGAGACCTTGGGAACAAAGGGAGGGGAGAAAATGAACGGGAGCCAAAGTTAGGTTTTGAAAGACTCATCATGCTTTCCCCTAATTCCAGAAGGATTATAAATCACTTATGTATCTGAAGTCTTCACTAAAATGTTTCAATGTGGCAGTCACTTTTCTGTCCCCCTATAGGACTGACTTCTCATATTTGTCACATGCTTTCTTTGCTTTTTAGGAAACTACTTAGTTCTAGAGAAGTTTCAAAGATCACCTTCAAAAATATCTTTCAGATTAAAGTGCCCTGGTCGGATTGGGGTTTTCAAGATTAAGAGAATTTCTGGCTAGCATTTTTGAACTGCTCCTGATATCCTTCAAAAATACCTATGAATACCATCAATAGAGACAAAGGTTGCATTTCCAACAAAGTAAGGCTCACAGTCAGCTTATGACTTGGCTCTAGGAAGAATTTCTGCCAAGAAAAAAGCCAATCTAAGAAGAATTACCATTGTTCACTAACGTGTATGTCTACCACTCATAGACACATACACAAACATCAACCTCCAAGAAGACAGGAAAACAGATCATTCACACCCCTTCTGTCCTAACTCAGATAAGTATCTTGTGTGATAAACACTTTCTCTAGAAGTCTCAAACAAGAGCACACGGCACAGGATCCAGCAATCCCAGTTTTAGGAAACACGCCAACAGAAGGAGTCAGAGATTTCGACTGAGATGACTGGGTAGATTTGCTTATGGAACCTTCTCAAAAATCAAAAGAGAAATCACGATGCAGCCATGAAGTTCCTTATAACAGTCAGGCTTTGGGAAAATCTAACAACAGGAAAACATGCTCACGATACAGTACAAGTGATTAAAGAGTAGAATATAAAATGTATTTATGGTATGAATCCAAAAATGTTAAAATCACACACACACACACACACACACACACACACACACACTCCTAGAAAAAGCAATGATTCAGCAGTGGTTGTCTCTAGGCGGCAGAAATACAACTTTAATTTTACTCTTTATACCATTAAAATTTATCTACAATAAGCCTATATAGCTTTTATAGTAATAAAAATGGTATTCAATTATTTAAATAAAACATAACTGAAGTGCCCATCATGAGGCTTTGAACATCACTGAACTTGGACTGCGACCATCACGTACTCCTGTATCAATAGAGACAAGTTCGTCCCTCTTCTCTGCATCTCAAACAAGAATATATGCTCCTTGGGTTGGGAGGAGATTACATGGAGTCATTCAATTAAAATGGCATATTTTAAGTGTCAAATAGAATTCAACAAAAAGTAGGTTTGAATACATGTTAACCAAATCTAGATACTTACAATGGAAGTAGTCAATGACCTGCCCCCCCAAAAAAGCCCATTCCAGACGAGTCTTTCAGTTGCTGCTTCTCCAGCAGCATGGGAATATCCTACATGGTTGATCTGTAGCCTTCCCTCCAACTGGAAGCTTCCAAATGTAGGAAACAACCGTCCTTTTTGATGGATGTCGGTGGCACAGAGAGCACTGAAGAGATCCTTCATGTCAGGGGCAGAAACATGACAGCTAGACAAACAGACAGGAAAATAATGGAAGACCCAGCACAAGAATAAATGATCCGGCACCTCATTCAATAGCAAATTATCACACCAGTGCGTCTGGAATAAATTTAGAGCGCGTCGTTACAACCGCAGTCTCATGTCCCACAAGGACACAGACTAGGTTACCCTAAGATAGGAGCATCCGCGTGTCACGTGCACATGGAGGTGGCCTAAGGCAAGGAGAAATGTGTTTTCACTGCGTTCTATTAATATTTTATCTGAGGGGCACCTGGGTGGCTCAGTCGTTAAGCGTCTGCCTTCGGCTCATGCCGTGATTCCAGAGTCCTGGGTTCAAGCCCCACATCGGGCTCCCTGTTCAGCAGGAAGCCTGCTTTTTCCCTCTCTTACTCCCCCTGCTTGTGTCCCCTCTCTCACTGCATCTCATTCTGTCAAATAAATAAATAAAATCTTAAAAAAATATATTTTAGGCATTTCTTGTTGGTTTGGGTTCTGTGATCATACAGGACCGAGCTATTCATAGCCAGAACTTGGCCTTTCAGATTTACTCTTCAACGTTTCCAAGTAACACAGTTAAGCTTCATGCAGGGACAGAGCACAAAAGCCGAAGATCTCGTGTGGTTTTTCAGGTAAATCATTATCATCCGTCCAGAAAAGCAACATAAAGGAATACTTGAACTTTGTCAGTGAAAACCTTCAACAAACCTAGATAATCTTGACTCTGCTTCCTCTAAATTCAAAATCAGCTTCAATGTGAGACCAAAGCATAGGAAAGAGTGGTCTAGAAGATTGTTGAACATTTGAAGCGGGCTGAGGACCCAGATGAAACTGGACTTGAGGCCCTCCTCACCGGGGATGTCCTCCTGGGAAACACAACAGAGATGTTGAAACGAGGTAGAAGGCAGAACAGGAAACAGGAGGCAGCCCACGATGTAGGAATTTTTTCCCAGGCAGATCTGCTTAGGGCAGGTCTGAATCCCCCTAAGGATACCAGACTCCACCCTGGTGGGATGGGTCTCATGGCCCCTGATAAGACTATGATCAAGGATGAATATCTATCCTGTGGGGTCCCTGTAACACAGCTGGCAGCTAAATGCAAAATCAGGGGTGCCTCCCCTACATGGGACAGACTGGCATGCTGTGGCTGACGCCATCATTGGGACAAGGTCCCTTCTGTCCTAGCAAATGTTGACCCTGGAGGGCAGACGCAGATCCATGGTCTATGCAGTCTGTTCCCAGAGTCAGGTGACAGCCAGGAGGGGGTTATGGCAGGTGGACAGCTCGGGGCCTGCTCTGGGCAGAGGTGAGAGCACAGCAAATGGGGAGTTAGCAAGTCCCCAGGGGTGGGGTGGGCTGATCAGAGCCAGGAGTTCACACAACCTGCTCTCAGGTTCTTCCCACCACCTGGCCACCCCTCCTTACTGTCTTTGACTGAAATCCCCTCTCATTGAGGGCCCAGGTTGGTGCCGCTCAGGCTCAGCCCCCACCTCCCTTCTCCTGTACCACCACCTTCTCCCTTCTCTCCCCTCCTTACTCAGCTTGCATTCCTTGGGCGCTCACTGCCATGTTTCTTTGCCCCTATCCTTGACTCTCTTGCCCTCCTGTTTCTTTATACCTGCTCAAACTCACTCAGCAAAGCCACCACTCTGAAATCCAGCTTTTGTCAGTCGAATAGAGCTGGGAAAGAAACACAGAATGTTGCCTGAGCTCACTTGAAATTTGTGACGGAGAAACTCCAGTGGACTGCAGTGACTGATGTCAAACTTATGCTGTATTCGCTTTAATTTACTCTTTCCCACTTCCCCTCAGTGATTCTTTCCCCAGTTTTTCTTTTCTGCTCAGGTGCCCACAGCCTTCTCTTCTCCCCGCTTTCAGCAATGGGCCTGGCTTTCTCATTGACCAGGAAATCGGAAGCACCCAAGGGTACAGTCAGCCTCCCACATGCCTCTCTTCCATTGAGCATCTGTGTTTACATATTCTCCCTCCCACTGACTCACTGTAAGTTCAAGGTTCTCAGAGTGTGGTCCTGGACCAGCAACCTCAGGGTCTGTCGGGAACTGGGAAGAGATGCAAACACACAGATCAGATCGTAGCTCTGGAAACTCGGGTGGAGTCCAGAATTCTGGGTTTTAACAAACCCTGGGGTCAATTCTGATGCACCTGCAAATTTGACAACTCCTGCTGGAAGACAATCCACATTTCCATCAAAAGCCGACCTACACCCCTCTGAAATGCCAGCAAAGCTAGCTTCCTCTCCTGTATCATCAACTTTGCTGTCTCTGTGAGCTCATTCCCATCAGCGTGGAAACCTGCTGTTAGTCATTTCATCTTACCAAAAAAAAAAAAAAAATCAATTGACCTTCAGGCAGGAGTTGATGCTGCAATCTGAAGGCAAAATTTCTTCTCTGAAAAACCTGTTTTTGCTCTGAAGGTCTTCAACTGATCAGACAAGGCCCACCCCACAGTATCAAGCCTAATCTGCTTTCCTTAAGGTTAATCGACTTGACCACATCTACATCGAACTATATCTACAAAATACTTTCATAGCAACTGCTGGTGAGTGGGCCCTACAGGGTAGCCAAGGGGATATGCAAAATCACCCTCACACCATCCATGTGCCATGACCCCTACATTCTTATTTTTCATCCAGGTTACTTTGCTGAGCCGTAGACTAGATATCCCCCTGCTTGCTTGGCATCTCCACTTGGGTACCTACAAGGGTCTCTGCAAGGCTGCATCTTCCTGGCAGACTCCTCCACCTCGTTTGGTGGCAAATCCATCCTTCTAGTCCCCCATTCTTGAAGCCTCTGGGTCATCCTGAGCATTTCTCTTTCACACCCCACAATCGAGTCCCATTGGCTCTCCCTTCCCTCTGCCCTCCTCAGTTTCCCCCTCTGCCCCCAGCCCCATCGCCGCTCCCTGGGATTGCTGCAATAGCTTCTGAACTGGGGGCTCCCACCTTCACTCCCCATCTCACCCCAGCAGCCGATAAGCCTCTGCAGGCCCAAGCAGGGCCAAGCTACCCTATTGCCGTCGATCGCGTTGCCTGTCCATGTTGACCAAGAACAAGAGCCGAAGGCCTCAGTGTGGTCCCCTGGGGGTCTTCAGAGATGAAAGGGGGCTGGTTCCTGCCACCTCGACTATCCCATCACCCTCTTCCCCCTTCCACCCCCGGCACAGTGGGGGCTGGGCTCAGCTAGTTTCTGGAAGATTTTGAAATAAACGCTGTTTTTAACAACACAGTGACCAGTTTACAGATGTCCCCCACTCCACCCTTTCCCCTGTAAAAGGGAATGCTAACATTAAGTTGACTTCTCCCAGGTGGGCATCCTGGAGGAGGCGGGAGGAGGTCCCACCCGCATGGTAATGTCTGATTTTGCTGAGACTGGCCCGAACACTCAGGCCCCAGAGCACATCGGAGAAGCCACTCTGAGCCAAGACAGGTGTCCGTTTAGAACTGTGCCTCTCACTGCTCCACCTGCAGTCACGGGACCTCAGCTTTCTGTCACCAATGTGCACATTACCCGGAAACCTGATGTCATGTGTAACACAATGCACACCCACGTCATCTGTGACTTCCAAACACGCTGAAAGGCAATCAGCTTTTTCTCTCCATCCTAACACTGGAACTCAGTGTTGTACTGTCCAGGGGGGAAAAAAAAAAAAGACTTCTACTTATTAAAAAAAAAAAAAAGAAAACATCCTTTGGGGAGAGAAGGAGAGATTCTTATCTGGAAACCAATAGGGCTAAAGGGCTAGCATTTTCCAAGCTGCAATAAAAGCTGGGACGTTGTCTCAGAACGAGGCCAGCTGTGGAGGCAGGAGCTTCTAAACAAGGAGGTCACCGTCCCTGCCGCCCCTCTGCCTCTCTGAGGGAAGCTGCCGCAATGGATAGATGGCAGGCGGGCGGTAGGGCGGTTTGCAGACTGCTCTCCCTTCCCTGCTGGCTGCGCAGGGGTCCTGTCCCATCCCAGTCAAATCCCTTCCCTACAGCCCTGCTGCCTCCTCCTCCTCTCCACCCTATCGGTTTCTGAGCACTTCATTAAGCCATTTAAATGCTCACAGTAGCCTAGTTCCCTTTTACCTAAAGGGACCATTAGGACAGTGTGTTGTTCCTCATTCGAGTAAATTATGTCACGCGGGCATCTGGAGAGGCCATCTCTGCGATGCCGCTTAAACTCCTTAGCTAGTAAGAAAGGTGACGTAACTGGCCGAATGGGATCTTGAAAGGGTGACTGCTCCTAAGAGCATCTGGTCAGC